>JAHZNJ010001548.1:0-10826 GCA_027744475.1 Lepidocyrtus cf. sotoi NNG-2020 | reverse complement strand
GAACAAGGACATTTCGCTCGTGAGTGTCCGAATGGAGATGGTAGTGTCCCAAGAGGGGGAGGAGGCAACAATGCATGCCGAAAATGTGGAGAAGATGGACATTTTGCCCGTGAGTGTCCGAACGAAGACGGTAGTGTCCCAAGAGGGGGAGGAGGCAACAATGCATGCCGAAAATGTGGAGAAGATGGACATTTTGCTCGAGAGTGTCCGAACGGAGATAGTGGCATGGCACGAGGAGGTAACAGCGGATGCAGAAAATGTGGAGAAGATGGACATTTTGCTCGAGAGTGTCCAAACGGAGACAGTGGCATGGCACGAGGAGGTAACAGCAACAGCGGATGCAGAAAATGTGGAGAAGATGGACATTTTGCTCGTGAGTGTCCGAACGGAGATAATGCTCCACCTCGAGGAGGAGGAGGTAACAACGCATGCAGAAAATGTGGGGAAGATGGACATTTTGCTCGTGAATGTCCGAACGTAGACATTGGTGTGCCACGAGGAGGAATGAGCGGGTGCAGAAAATGTGGAGAAGATGGGCATTTTGCTCGAGAATGTCCGAATGGAGATAGTGGAAATGCTGCACCACGAGGAGGTAACAGCGGATGTCGAAAATGTGGCGAAGATGGACATTTTGCTCGAGAGTGCCCTAATGGAGGAGGTGGGGGTCTACAACGAGGGAGAGGAGGTAACATCGCATGCCGAAAATGTGGAGAAGAAGGACATTTTGCTCGTGAGTGTCCGAATGGAGAAGGTGTTTCGCCCAACGATGTTCCACTTGGTCCAGTTAGAAATTCAAATCCACCTGCCGCCACACCCTTTCTCAACAATAGCGGAGCAGGAATGATTGGTAACCAAAACCAATTCAATCAAGGTGGTAACCAGAATCAGAATCAGTTTAATGCAATTAATAATAATCAAATCAATGGAAATAACTGGAATAATTTCAACAACCAAAGGTTTAACAACAGCAATTTCGGCAACAATAGATTCAATAATAATAAGAATAATAGGGGAAGAAATTCGCGGTTCTGAACGAATTAAATCTATTTTATCCTGATATCATTATAATAAAATCTAAGTAAAATTGACATATGTATGCAAATTACATATAAAAATTATCTAGCCTAATACGTAAATAAATATTATATCGTTGTTATTTATGCACTTAAAATAATATTTTATAAATTATTGTGAATTTTATTTTGCTCCAATAATTCCTGTGTGACAGCAGCAATGAAAAATACTTGCTCGTTGTGCTGTAGTTGTAGTACTCCTAGAATAGGTTTGTCTAATAAATCTATACATTTTACATTGTTGAAGTATTGAATAATAATAATTTAATACAAACAAATTTTATAGCCATATTTGTGATACTTTCTTTATAAATTATCTCGATGTGTAATTTTAGGCTTTCTTTTATCTACTAATTTACTGTCAACATGATATGCCCATGGTGTAGCCCAAGCAAATATGTAGTAAATTAAACGGAAAAAAGTTTTACGCACGAGCAATTTAATTATTTGTTCAGTTGATTTATTATTATTCTTCATTCACTCATTTTTAAACTCATGACAGATATCAATGTACATGTAGCAAGCTATCAGGTACAACATTTTACCAATTTCCTGTGTAGGTAAACACATTCATTTATTTTGATTATTAAACCAGGGCATTTAATGAGGTTAAATACTTACATTCTCTTCTTGATACCTTAAGTAGATTTGTGATTCTACGACTAAGAAGTTAGAAGTATAAGCAAGAAAAACTTAATTAAGTTACATAACAATAAGAAATCAAGTACACACAAGAAATAATAGTGCTTTGCTTTTGCTTTCTCCCTCCGCCAAGAATATGGTGATATAGTGAATGTAAGGCTTCCCAAGAAACATAATAACCGTTTAGAGTAGACGCCAACGCCTTCAGACCTTCCCCCTCGATTTACGTTTCCACCTTTGTTGCCTCAGAAGCCGAGGATTGATTGTCCTTAATAGGCTCGTCAATGCACAACCAGGGTAAATCCTTCTTGGCACACTGTTACGCAAAAGGAGACATTTTTTATTTGAGTATGTGCTTAAAATTGCGTAAAAGGCTTATTTTGTAGAATTGACTTACCTGACGGAATCTGGGATGTGAGATGGCATAAATTAATGGATTGTAGACGCATGAAGTTTTCGCAAACAGAATGGGGAGTGTTGAGACCAACGGTGTAAGCAAACTCTGATCCCCAGCAATTCCAATGAGGCAAACAACCGCGAAGGGTGTCCATGCAATTACCCACAAGCTGATGTTTATCATGGCCACTTTGGCAATCCTAATCTCAGCGCTTTGTTTAGCAGCATCTTCATTTGACCTGAGTGATGCGACGTTCATTTTCTTGGCCTGATCCTTCAAAGCCTTCTCATGGGCAAATACGGCTCCAACGATGAAGTAATAGCAGAAGACGATGATGGTCAATGGGAAGCAATAACAGAAAATAAAGCAAGTCCAAATGTAAGATACATTTCCTGGGTCGAGATTCAAAAAGTCGAATGAGCATGATCCCATGTTTCCATCGAGAGCGTAGCCACCGAATCCGAAGAATGGCCCGATTGACCAGAAACTTGCATAGAGCCATATAATAACCATGAAGATTAAGACTCTACAAAATATAGATGAATTTTTGATGAAGATGTACAAGACAATCACGTTACCCATAACGGAGATACAACCTTTAAGTGAAATATAAAAGGAAATCATTATAAAATGCTGCTTCTTAATTTTAATTATCGAATATTTAAAAACAGCAATTCTTACCTGTGACAATGTACCACAGCGCGAATGCATAATAAACTATGGGTTTCAATGGAGCGTACTTCCACCAATGCTCGTGGAGAAACTCAAGAACTTCAGGGGGTGCATACTCCTTCATTGTCATTCCTTCTTGAACTTTCACTGGATTGTAAAATGCCATTGCGATGGGGTCTCCTCCCATCCCCATTGCAGCCGGCAGGGTAGAATTGAAATCCATGTTTGGAATTTATTTGTCGTAGTAGCCTATGCTTGGCTTGACTACAGTTTAATTAACTGTATTCTTTCAACAAAAGTTACTTTTAAGAAAAAAGGAAACAAAAACCGAAAAAAGGACAAAAATTGGGTGATAGGATTCCACTAAAGTAAATGCTACTGTGAGCAATTATAAAGAAAGAAAGGAAGGAGAGTGTTTACTGACTAGGACCTAAAAGTCGACTTGACCGTCCCACTTCCCTTATTCCGCTTTATATAACCATCCTACTTCCCAGATTTTTGATTATTTGGAAGAAATTGAGAAGCCCCAGAAAATTCTTTTCTTTCTAAATTATTCTGTTTATCCTGCTTTCTCTGCGCACAAAAAGTATTTCGGCTTTCTAATGCTAATCGTGATATTATAGGTATACACCAATGCAAAGAAAGTTACAGAAATAAAGAAAATCGTTACTTCACTGTAACGTAGCTCTCAGTGTGTATCTGTAGTCTGTAGTGTAAGAGGTACATAATTGCCAAATTTACGAGGGCAACTTTTTATTTAATAAAAGAATTAAGTAGTGAAGCTGCCACTGTCATGTCATATCCATCCAACCCCACTTCAAGCTTCAAATATAAAACAATAAGATAAACGTCATGACTAAGAAATGCTTAAACCTATAATGAAATCACAAAATTATGTAAAACAAAAAGGGTTTGATTTTCTTAGACTGCACTGACGCACAGAATTTTTCTGCTAATATGCCTGGCCTAGTGCATTATTGGCTATAAATAGTCGTACAAAAAGGGTACCAAAACCAGACAGCTTCATCCTATCGAAACAATTAAAACTAAAACATTTCCGTTTATTGCAAATCATAGCAAAAACTACCAATTACTCTTCATGAGTCAATCGCAATTGGATCTAGAAAATATTATGTTAAACTTTCTTTTCACGAAATAAATTATTTATGACCTTTCCAAAACTCCAAAAGTATCATAAAAATTTCTTACGGAGAAAATAATCCGATTATTTCTTTCGCAAAACGTATAGTAATATTCTTAGCAAGAAGACGTTGCCCATTTAATAGCTATTATGAGATTAGGCAGGTTGGTTTTCTATTATGGGTGGTGGTAAAAGGCTTCGCCCTCCCGCCCTGTTGTCGTATAAATTTAGGAGGTAGGTGGTTGAAGAGGTAAGTTAAAATACCTAAGCGAAACGTAAGTAAAACTTTCGCTATAATAGGTATGCTGATAGGTAGAAAACTTTACTTTCAATACGTAATAGGTACGTGGTAATACGCTATTACATGAAAAAACGCTGCACCAAGAGGTTGGTTAATTGGATTCACCTTGGCAGATTCTTAATTATTTCCACTAACGTAATACTTGACCTCTAGCCGCTTTGTTCTCGCTTAATTGCCGTAATTGCTAAAAGTAATTATTATTAAGCCTTTAGATAAACAAGAATATTATTTAGGTGAAAGCAGCGCCGAGGGTAAGCGGAACACTTCTCATTTCATTGAAAGGATGAATGCTTCTTCACCTTATTAGTACCCTTCGTTAGCTAAGAAAATTGAATGAGCTTTGATGCCGATGTTAATTGTAAAATAATTTAGCTCATAATAGATTGTGCAATCATGATACTGTATTAGGATTTCATTTTAAATTTTACATTGGCATTAAAAGTGTCTTCTCTATGAATCCATATTTCGTCACACTCGATGCCTTTTTTTCGGTGTAACTAAAAAAAATACGGAAGAATTTCTTTTTTGTATTCTTGCCTTTTGTTGGTATTCTTTAAAAAAGTTTCCTCCCCTGGATACATTTTTATTTTACAGTTTTGTATAATTTTTCAAAGTCAATTTCTCACTCAAAGTCAATATGCATTTTCATTTTGCAGTGCTGCGCAGAGATTCTTTTACCAAGCCGCGCAGTACGTACACCCGTTAATAATATAAAAATGTCACAACCGCCAGATGAAATTAATCCCAAAACAACTTCAAAACCTCAACTCATTCGCAGAAATGCCATTTCCGAGTCCGATGTTGAGAATGCCTCCGAAGAGGTTTATTCCAACAACGCTGTCGTGGACAGTGGAACCCAACAGAAGCAGCAGCACCAGAATGAAAAGAAAAAATTGAGTTTCCAAACCTTAGATGAAAGGAATCCAAACGAAATTATATTATTTGGTTTGGTCTCCGAAAGCAGAACTTCGGATCTTTACACATTCCTGGATTGGTATAGCACGAGCAAAATCAACGTAAATTCTAGGGACTGGGTAGGTCATGATGTGCTCACTAAAGCGGTTATGGGAGATGACATGGAAATTTTCAAGGAATTGCTGGCCATTAACCCGGACAAAATACAAACAAGAGATGCCTTGCTAACTGCAGCGAAGCTAGGGAAATTAGACATGATTAAAGAAATCTTCAACTTCCATGAACAAAGAAAGGAAGATTGGTACTCGCAAGAAATCTCCACCTCCGGGGAATACTCTTATGTCATCACTCCATTAATGTTGGCAGCAATTAACGAGAAATTCGAAGTAATGGAATTGCTCTACGAGAAAGGGGAAAGGATGCCTAAGCTCCACTTACCAAATTGCGACTGTTCAGAGTGTAAACGCAGCACTCGCGACGTGGAGCGGACAAAGCACAGAATTCATTTGTTGGAGGCGATGACCAATCCGGTTTACATGATTTTCCAAGCGGAACGAGACGGAGATTATGATCCTGTGTATGAGTCTTTCATGCTGATGGTGAAACTTAAAATTTGTAAGGAAGAAGAAGTTGAATACGAAAAGGACTACACCCGTCTTCTAGAAACAGCGGAGAAATTTACTGTAGGGATGATTGACATGTGCAGGACACTTGAAGAGACGAGAATATTGTTAAGTCAAAAAGAAGGGTTTGAGGGCTCTGCAGATCATCCATATCCTCGCTTAGGTCTCGCTATTGATATCACTCATAAGAAATTCGCGTCTACGACCAATGTAGAATTTGTAAGTATTTTTGTTCTAAAGCAATTTTGATGACATGACCATACATGACTAACCTTTTTTCGATATTTGAAGATTATTGAGACTGAATTTTTATTTTGTTGCAGTTGATGGAAAATGATTTTGCTGGCCATGCTTGGAATCCAAGAAGCGACATTGGACGCTTCGTCAAAGCAATCGTTATAATTTTATCACTCCTACTCTATCCAATTATGAACGTATTCATGTGGTTGGCAATGTGCTGCTGTAGTAGTGGTGCGGATATCGATTTTGTTAAGTATTTACTGAGTCCGGAAACCCGTTGCTGGAGTAAATTGGCATCCTACATCTATTTCTGTCTTATGCTAATGTACTTGAATTGCAAGGATGCAGCGGTGGGGGAAATAGAATACGACGTTATATGTAAGAGATTATACCAATAATTTGCTACTGTCAATTTATTTATCAATTTAACAATTTTCAATTTATTTTATTTTATGTTCTTAATGGATTATTTTAGGCATTCGTTGGATCACAATATTATTTGTTATAAGCCACTCCGTTTCCCTCATCCGGCAATTCCTCATTTCCCCGGTACACTTCTTCCAACGTGGATGGAACCTCTTCGACTTTCTCACTCAGCTCCTATTTTGGAGCAGTTTTGTAGTTTGGTTCATGGAGTATCAACGTCATTTCAATGTAATTAAGAAACCATATTATAAAGCTTCTGAGGATCCTTGTACGGTGGGAATATTACTGTTTTCGTTCGCATCGACAATGGCCACCATGAGGATTCTACGATGGTTCATTCTTTACCCCAAATTAGGACCTCTGCAAACAGCATATGGGAGAATGGCAGCGAATATATGGACCATCCTGGTTTTCCTTGTGTGGACTGCTGTCACATTCTCCATAGGCACTAGGATAATCTACAGACCTTACCTTCAACTTGACAAAGACGGGAAGAAGCAGCCTGCATCCCTAACGGATGCCACTGTTCACTTCAATGCATTCTTCAAGATGGGAAAGATTGGCCCTAATGACGCAAGTCTTTTTTCACCAACTGTAAATCAAACAAGTAACGAGACTGGAGGATTCGAAATTGTTCGGCATCCTCAAATAACTACCCAGTTTTTCATAACGATGATCGTAATAGTCTACAACATCGTGGCATTGTCATTCCTCCGAAGTTCCGTAACCGGCTTGTTCGGAAGTACCGGTAAAGCTGTTTTGAAGGCGAAACACATTGAATGGAGAAGTCTGAGAGTTCAGGAGTGGCTGTATTATTTACAAGATACCACCCTCGCTCATCCCTTCAATATATTGCCTAACTGGTGGTGTATTAAGAAATGGAGCTCCAAAATAAAAATGGATATCGAGACGTCCAGCCAAGAAAAGGAAATGAAGGAAAAGTATCCTTACTTGCTGAATGCACTTTTCAAAAGATATTTACGGGATAAGGAGAGGGAGAAGTTGGATGGGGATAAGAAGAAAGACGGGAAAGAAAAGAAAAAGAATGATTGAGTAAATAACATTTATTTTTTTATTTTTATCCTTTATGAAATGATTTGATAGAAATAAAAAAAGGCTTTTTACAGTAGAAAATCAAGTCCCTTACTAAAATCGCTCCTTTATTGTTAATTAAAACAAAAGTGTTCACGTGTAAATATTTAAGTAGGTAATTAAAAATGAGTTTTGTAGCGTAATTTTATATTTAAGGAATAGGCGTGATGGTTAAAGTAGCGCCATTCTCATCCCCATTCTCTTCAGTTTGTACTCGCACCGTTTTTGGTTTGTTGGCGGAGACAAATGGATCCACTTCGAATAGAACGTAACCAATATCATCGTCTTTACTGGTGGAATCAGCATCCTTCAATTTGAATCTGAGATACATGTCAGTTCCTTTTTGGTAGTTGCCGAATTCAATAATCTCCTCCCATTCTGCATCCACGACGTTGTCAATTGTTGAAGTTGTCGCAAACTTCTTGTCATCGCCTCCGATTCCACGACGGAAGTAGCACTTGACGTAAGGATCGCTCTCGCCTTGGTCGCTTGTAAAAGCTGCAATGAGTTGGGGAGGCTTGTCCTTCTTTGGTAAGTTTCTTACATAATAATAATAAATAAAATTTTTTAATATTAATAACTTCCGTTGTTGACAAAACTAGAAATAACTGGTGAATGATCAACAATCAACATAACCAGTTATTTATCTGTGTATGCGCGCCCTGCCCTCCCACTTACTTTGCAGACAGCTTGAACCGAATTGGTGTAGTCTTTTGAATCTTTAAGGTTCCTTGAGGAGTCAGGGGCAAACTGAGATTCTCTCCCTTCTCCACATATTCATCAACGCTGAGCTCTGCTCCTCCCAAAGCGTCATCTTTGTCCAGAATATCTTCGTCCCGGATTTCAAACTTCCATTTTTGGTTTGTTCCCTTTGTCCATTCGTACCAGAAAACCTGAACCCATTCTGGGTTGTCTTCATCAACGATTGTTTCGCTTCCACTGATTTTTTCCAGATCGGAACCATCCTTCGTGTGCCAGAGCCTGACCAGGGGGTCTATTTTACTTACGTCATCCTTTGCTGGCAATCCACTTTAAAATAAAATGCATTTTAAAAGTTCTTTTTCCTTCTATTTGTTTCCAAAAATTTTGAGACAAAAATACGCAGATTAATTCCAGATTGAAACTTTATTACCTTGCAGATAAAATGAAGGTCAGATTTCTACTTTCTTGGCTTGTGACCAAGCAGGGTAGTAAGCAACTTATTAAAAATATTCTCCACATAATAATAATATCTATTTTTCTTGTCAAAAAAACTATGCACAGCAGCGTTGGTTCTCTCTTTTTATTCTTTATCTTTGGTCGACAGACGAGTCACAACTGAAGCATCCTGCAGCTCAACTCCGAGAGTATCAATAATCACAGCAACAATCACGAATCGCAACGAAGGCATTGCATGCAAATAGTAAACGAGTGGGCTATCATTATTACACGCTGTAATTTATGTAATAAACGATCTCATATCATATTATTCGTACATAAATATTTAGCCATCCCATTTTTACATTGTTGTGTGGCGTTTGCTTTGCTGTTGCTGTAAGCTTTTTTTTTATTTTGGAGCTTTTATGTAGATATGTGGATAAATTTAATGCAGCCACTCTTCTTCACTGTCCAACTTTGTTAAGTGCTGTTATGTTGTTTTTTTTTCTTTTTCTGGCAGTTTTTATTATTTTGCAGTATCTGATTTTTACTGACTGATTCGTCTACATTTATCACAGTCGTCATATCCTCATAGCCGCATACTGAGCACCTGCTCAATGAGTTTAAATTAAAATGTTAAAAGTTGAGGAGACACTCTGAAAAATTTATTTATTCTTCCATTATCCTAATCGCGATTCGTACATGCGACTGCAAACTTTTAATTTACATAACAAATCTCTTAACCTAATGTGAAGATAGTTTTTTATTTTCTTTTTTTAAAGATTGCGTCAATCGAATTCGCAGAATTGGTTTTCCTGTTTTTAAGAGCACCAGTTTTGTCTCTTTGAATAATGTTTGCTCTTCGTGTCTTCTGCAAATCGATTTATCCTGTCACATAAAACAAAGTAAACAAAAGGCTTAAGAAGAAAAGGGGTTGATTTAATTTCGAGGTTTCAACGAAGCATGCAACATGTAAATTTATAATTGATAATGTATGCAAAAACAATTTTTATTTTGCGAACCATGGAGCAGAGTAACGACACATTAATCTTAGCCATTGATACTACTTACACAGTACAAATAAATACCTACATCATCTAAATTTTAAATCATTAGGTAATATTTATTTATAATTGCGCAATTTTATAGTTCAAAGCACTGCATCTTTCGGAGTTTTTACAAACAATTAACTACAATTGAATGGAAACCGAAATTTATTTTGATTACAACTTTAATATGGCTCTTGCTCAAAAGTCGCTAATAAATTTCATGAATATAGACCTTACTAGACACAAATATAAAGCATAATACAGCTGAATTGTGTTTGTATTTTTATGAAAATGGGTTGGGAGTTAAATGTACGCATATGGGAAAAAAATGAAGATTGGCTTAATTTTGCTGTGTCATGCTCACTCCAGGTTAATTATCATAATTGAGGGCTCATCCTGTTAAATGGGAATTCTAAAACAACATCATTTCATTTTATTAGATAATGTGAAGCATTTTTTTATATTTTTGATGGTCAAGCACCGAAACCAAGTCCTCTCATAGAATTGTACAATTATTACATTGCAAAAATTGAAGGAGTGCTCGTAAGAGCGTTAAGAACAATTATTTTCTTGAAATTATAATAGTTTGTTTTGCATATTTTTCCACGATATTTCGGTAATAATGTCTTAAGATATGAACCGGCCATGTAGGTATGTAGGTTTGATTCAGATATTACAGAAGAACCGACTATTACTATTGACCATGATGCCAATAAGTTCAAGGTGATCAATTAAAAGACTTTTTTTGTTAAAAAAAAAGAAAGACACGACAAAACATCCCAAAAACAAAAAGGTGTGCATTATAACATTTTACGTCACTTTTATTTTCAGATGAATTTCAGGAAAATCAATAATTTCATTCCTTCTTTACATTTTATTACTATACGATTAAAATGGAAGACATTTAAATTCATACGTACTTATGTTCCCAAACAAGTTTTAATGTAAATGCTACTTTTTACTTGTCGATAAACCATGAAAGTCAACTTTTTTTTATGGAGCCAGCCTTTCATAAACCCATCCATTGACCCCTTGATGTACAGTAATATTGTCAGCAGTTTCTCCTGGTTTCAATTTGCGAAATCTGATGCGATCGTGCAGCCTGTTTGTTTGACCTT
>JAHZNJ010001547.1:0-14074 GCA_027744475.1 Lepidocyrtus cf. sotoi NNG-2020 | reverse complement strand
AATGACCTTTGAGCCAAAAAAACGTTACATCATATCATATCACAATCATCACTATCACGAATCATGAGCTCTATTAAAACCATATGAGTGTAACAATTCAAAAAAGGGTTTCTCTCAAATACTACACAACCGAGAAATACACACGTTTTGTGGATTCGGATTAGCACATGTAATATTTTGATTATAATTACCTTCTTTCTAATTAAACGCATCCTTAATGCCTAATCAACTTGTTCATATCAGAAAATAATAGCTTACCTAGATCTAGAATGAAATGAGCATCTATCAAAAGATTCACGTACCAATCATTTTTATTTCAATTTGAAAACAAAGAAAACAGTTTCTTTTTCAAAAAATTAAACTTTCATGAATATATAAAATTAAAATTTCATGGCATGTTTGCTGCATTCGTTCAAGTTAAGAGATGCACTTCCTCTCTATACATGAATTTTTTCGTATTTATTACGCAAGACTATCTAAATCCTAAATCAGCAACAGTCAGCAGCAGTACATAAATTCAAACGATCACCACAGTACTTAATAACCAATACAGTTCTTTCAACGAGATATCTATCTAATAATAAATATTTGCAAATGTCCATATATATTCTATATGGTACATCTTGTCTAGATTACTTTATCGCCAGTAATCACCACTACGAATGAGTTACATCACCATCATCATCAATTCTCAACATCACTCGCAGCAACTCGTAATCTGCTATGGTCATAGTCATGACCATATTTTTTTAAACAATCATACTGAGCTGAACCGCTTATCTATCTTCCTAGTAGAGAGAGATTCTCTTGCCATTTTAACCTTGTAAATCCAAAACTAAATTGAGGTTGGAATGATGCAATATTTTGGAATGAGAAACCATCATTTTTTGTTCTTTTTTTACTGACATTCTACGTTATGCTGATACTGCAAAAATACGGTGATGCCATATGGCTTGTGGTAAAAAAACTTCTTAATATCTTCTTCATCATTAATATTTATATTTCATGTGATGTCATGCAATTCGATCTGGTCTAAAAGTCCTCTTCCATTTCAATTTCATCATCGTCATAAACTTATCAAAAAAGACCTTCAATCTAATTTTAATTAATTCCTCATTCCTCTCTTCAAATTTACAATTTATAGTTTTCAATTGACTTACACAACAACAGCGACAATCAGTCCAAGTAAACCCACCACAATTCGTAAAGAAATACGAATACGCCATTCCCTTTATGTTATTTTGCTTTTATTCAAGTTATTTCTCCATTGTCAGAACTAAAAAATGCCATTTCCATGATTTTTCTTGCATGTTTCCTCCAAAAAAAACGCTTTGCTGCTCCGGTTCCGGCTGCTGCTGCCGCCGCTGGAAAATCTAATTTTTCTCCAACAAAGATCTTTACCGTAACAAAATGAACTATGCATTTTCTCTTTGTTCATTCAAAACTTTCTACGAATTTTATCAGCAGAGAAAGTACACAAACAATAGAAGAACTTTATGAACTTGACGAACCGCAGCAGCTTTGGCTTTCCTTTCTGTTTTTCTTTCTTTATAAAACTTTGTTGTCGTTCTTTGTTACGTCGTTAGTCGAAATGATCTCTCTCGGGGAGAAAGAGGAAGAAGAGGAAAAAGAAAGGGAACAAAAGTTTTTGGACACGGAACTAGTATTTTGTGGCAGTAGCGGTTGGTAATGGTAAGTGACCATAATAATACAAAACTTGCACCAATTTTTCTCCCGCAGCTATAACTTTACTCCATACAAATTCCATTAATGGATGATGATAGTTGCAACAACGCAAGAAAAAAAGAGAGAGAACAAAAGGGAACACGCTACTCTTCTCCTGTCCTGACTGATCCAAATACCTAAACCACAGCAGTGGAACGAGGAGCAGAACTGCTGCAGCATGCTTTGAGAGACAAGGAATATATTCGTTTTGCTTATGATGGTTATTCTACGTTCTACAGAGAGAAAAAGGTGAAACGACGAAGAGAGGAGTGAGAGAATGACGATGATTCAGTCAGTCCAATGCCAGTGACGTTGTTACAACTCCTCACAAGCTGGTAAAACGCAGTAAACAGAAGGCATGGAGGATGCTTTTGTAACAAGCAAAAGCAAGCGAGCAAACCCAAAAGCCGCGAAGCTCCGCTCCGATGCAATCCTCCTTCTCCTCCTCCTCCTCCTCCTGCTACTACAGAATACTGCTGACTGCTGCTGCTGGATAAAAGGGACAAAACTGACAAAAAGCGTTCCAGAACAAAGTCGAAAACGGGATTAGGTCAGCTGAAATTTAAAAAGTAGTAAACTTGCTCTCTTTTTTCTTTCTGCCAACTTCCTTCTTTTTCCATGAAACAGGAAAGATTGGATACAATACGTTACGTATCACTTCATGCTGGTCGACCTCGACTATTCCTTACTTGCCGATCCTTACCGAAAGGAAGGAGGAAAGGAAAAAATAGTATAAGAGAGAACAGCAGAACAGAAAAAAGACAAGAAAGACCACCGTTCTCTCAGTTTGTTTCAGAATCAAAAACTAGAGCAAGGTTGTCAACAACAAAGGAAAACTACACAGTTATGCATAAAAACTACTTCATGGGAAATACTACAGAATAGAACAGAAGTACACAGCTTTCATATAAATCTATTTCCAGATACGAATAAAATATTGTATTATGTTGAGAATATGCACCTAGAAACTTCTTCCTATTTGCATTAAAATTTTACAACGTAATACATATTTTATGGAGAACCCTTACGATTTTGCCGAATGGATTCCAATCCATAAGGGATATCAGAGAAAGTAATAAGAATGTAAATATATTATTATATTATTTGTTGTTGATTCGCGCACTTCCTTCCAATACAACTTTGTTTAGAGACTTTCTCCGTGGAGAAAAAAATGTAGCAAAGTAAGCTACTTTCCTTAACACACAACACAAAAAAATACAAACATCAAAATACATTTAATACATTATCCTGCTGTATCGTTCTATGCAAGCAGGAGCATAGCTATACTAATATCCTGTTACATCCTCCTTCCTGGAATTCCAAAATAAAATTAGAAAGCTACCTGCACTGAATACAATGAACAGGAATCACCTCATCAATCCTCATCACATGACGCCTCCATATTTTTTGTCTCCTACGAGAGAAGAGAAAACCGTATGGCGTATGGCTACATACTACATGTAGTTTTTGGAGTTTCAGCACTCTTTACTTTTTACTTTATTTTCGACAAAAACGTCCGAAAATAACATAATTCGTGTACCTAAGGTATCTATCAAAGCATATATGAACGAAGGAGCAAGCCCTCTGCTCTGGCTTGTCTTGGTTAAAGAAGGCATATGACTTTCACATTCACATATTATGCGCCATCAAATACATCAACTTGATTATCCATTGTTTTCTTGCTCCCTATTTTCCATCCTACACATTTTCTTTCTTTCTTTTCTATCCCTAATTTAAAAAAGGAATAATATATGAATAAAAGTAAAGGAGAAAGGAAAAAATAACATAATATACCGCGCGTCAGATACCAAAAACGTATAAAAGAGGAAAGCTTCAACGAACTTTTATTTCTTTCTGTTCTGCTATTGTAGAACTAAACTAATGTAATGTAATGGAAAATAGAAAACAACTCTCTCTCTTTTATCCCATCCATCCGGGTGAAATCAATGGACTCTTCTTTCCCTTTTCTTCTTGTATCCTCCTGCTTGCTCCTACTGCTGTTGCTTTTGCTCTGACGTCAAGCGTAGGAGGATGATTGTGTACAAAAGGCTCAAAATATCCTTTGAAACGCCATTGAGTAGAGTTAAGTTGAAGTTGCCGAAGGAAGAAAAAAGAATGAAGAGAAGAAGAAGAAAGTAGGCCTAATTTGAAGACAGCTTTTTAGGAAA
Source organism: Lepidocyrtus cf. sotoi NNG-2020 (assembly GCA_027744475.1). Classification (NCBI taxonomy): domain Eukaryota; kingdom Metazoa; phylum Arthropoda; class Collembola; order Entomobryomorpha; family Entomobryidae; genus Lepidocyrtus; species Lepidocyrtus cf. sotoi NNG-2020. Next base: position 10,181 of record JAHZNJ010001547.1, on the reverse strand, counting down.
GTAATCTTGATATGGAGTGAAATGATGATGACAGTAACAACTAACAACGAAACGAAAGAGAACAATCCCCCGATGTTTACAGCTTAAATTTGGCGTTCATTCAATCTGAATAGGTTTCAACCTTTTACATTATGTTTTAACACTCAAGAAGACTTAACTCAAAGCAAAGGATTTTCTACTTGATGCATGCGCCCATCTTGCTTATTGTCATTTCAGTTTCAATGACGTATATTTAATAATGAATGAAATGACATATTATTCAAAGAGTTGGACTATCAAAAAAGAAACCTTAATTTAACTGCTCTCTAAATGTATTACATCGGAATCCTTTTTGCTACCACCAGCCACTAACGACGATGTGATAGGCTGGTTTTTAATTAACTTAATAATACTAATGAATCAAGTCATGCAGAAAATTACTCATAATAAATGTTGAAGGACAACTCTCTTTTCTGATTAAAATAATTTGTATGAGAGAAGAAAATCGATAATTAATAAATCATAGTTAATCAATGTAAGCTTAGCCAACAAACCGCAGCAGTCACCACCTCATTTCACAAACACAAGCAATCATAAAACGGCCACGATCTTTGATCTGATTATTATTTTCATCAACATCAACCCATCCAATTATTCCTACACTAAAATGTCAATGTCAAGCCAATTATTTTTTATTCCTAGTTGGGCACACGAGTAAACAAGCCTAATCTTGACTGCCCATGAATTAAATTGCGTAATATAGCTATTTTGAATCCTTTGTCTATGCAAATATCTTATTCTATTCATTAAAAGTTTTTTCCATTCAATTTTACACATCTGCCGTTCCTATCCTAGATTTTGAACCCTTCCATATGGCATAAAACTGAAATCTTATCTGAAGTTCTTTTAAAATCTTTTGCTTTTGAGCTTGGATAATAACATTGAACAGAAGCAAGAAGCCTATCATTACCTATTATTGTCATCATATCAACATCATCACAATCACAATTCTGGGCAAACATTTTTTGTTGTAGTTTGAATAAGGAGAAGAAGAAGAAGATGATGATATGACACAACAAACTTCGCAGTTTTTCTCATTCAAGAAGAAGACGCTGTGCTGTTTGAATCTTTTACTTTACTACAAAAATCGCAGCAACATTATACGTTATAATGAAAGATGACGACGTATTATACGAAGATAATCGTTCTGTGTACTTACAAAATACCACTTTGTGCCATTTGAAAGACACACACATACGTATGTTTAATGTATGAATAATACTATTTAAACAATTTCAGCAGCACGAATGGAATAAATAGCAAAATCAATGTGAAATCGGTTTATATATATATAGTAAGCATGTACGTACAATTATCCGATGAGAAAATAATACAAAACGTAAAGTAGAATGGAAATTGAAATTACAAGGAAAAAGTTTTTCCACTTGAATCACCATCGTCATCATCATAGAGAAATAGCAGTAGTCATCATAATCAAGGTTTCATCATATCGTGTGCAAGTAAGTAATACAAACGTACTTATAAGTGAGGGACCGATTGGAGCTCTCTTTTCGCAGTAACAGCAGCAGCAGCGTCGCAGCTCAGCCCAGTTCTATCCCCAACAACGGAGTGAGGAGCACGGAGTAGCTGCTTAGGTAATAGTACAATCTAGAAAGAACTGTTGTGAGCTGAGCGAATGTGCCAAACCAAAATGCTTTCAGGTTTACTACTCTATTTTACCCCACATATCCTTCCATACATTAATATTTCGCAAAACTGCTACCGCTACCAACATACTTCAAAGACGAGTGGAAAACAAGCTCGCTCGCTCGTGTGCATAGGCATATATTGCACCACCATAGTCATCATCCATACCAGTTTCTGTTGATACGTTACTGCGAAAAAAGCTTGTTCCATTCCATCGTGTCTTTGCCTTTAGCTTTGGATGGGGCGGAGTTGTTGGCAGTTCGCAAAAACCTTGAATTCATGACCTTGCTAAAGGACAATATAGATTTTTCCATCATCATGGCCCTCTCTTCTCTCCTTCTCTTTCGGTATACGCTATACACACGAGCTAACGTAATATTTATATAAGCCAATTTTTCCATGCCACGTGTATCCTCACATTTGTAATAATAAAAAATAAATAATAATAGTTTTCATTTGAATTATCTTCAGTACGCTTACACAATTAATTTCTTACTAAAATTCATGTACACATTACGTAACGTGTGAGATAACTTATGTAATAAACTAAAATGTAAAAACTAACCATAATTTTCCTATTTTCCTTATAACGATGAATAAAATGGCAAAATCCTGTTTTTTGTCATCTTTATATATAAATGGAACTACTCTGGAATATAATTTTGTAGTTCTACTTTACCATCCACAACTACTGAAAGAAGTTGAAATACGATACTAATTACAAAAATGTTCTAGAATTTAATTATATTAGTTCTTCCTTCTCTCTCTCTCTCTTCGTTGTGCGAACTTTTGCTGTCTTGTTTTTCTGTCATGAAGTATTTACTTACCTTCTTCTTCTACAACTATTTCTCTGACCGCTACGCCATGCTATGATGCTACGCTTTGCTGCCTTCATTGCGGTAAAAGCGAAGAAATTATTCATACAATTAATATGATGATTCCAACCTCTAAGCTGGTTCCAGCTCTGATGTGAGTGAGAAATGTAATTTAATGATGATGGGCTTGATAATACCACACAACATTAACGCAACACAACAACAGCAGCAGCAGCAATTATAAAGCTTGAAAGTAAGCCACTACTTCTCTACTTCATCTTGTCATCTTACGTAAAAGAAGGGTGCTAAAGTATTAAATTATTCCAGGAACTTTTTCCCGATTCAAGGATGCTGCTGCTATGGCAGTGGTGGTCTATTATTGTTGTGGGCAAAAGGACTAGCTTCCCCCCACTGCCACTGCTGTCACAAAAGTTAAAATGAAGAGATTTTATTTTTACGGAGAAGTTTAAATCCTTTTTTCTCCGAATCATTTTGCTACTACCACGTTTTTCTCAACTTAAAATTAAAATGATGTTGCATACATTTAAAGTCTTTTTACAACATCAGTCATGTGGACTTAAGCTGTATATAAATATTACGAATTTCATATTTAAACTTCCAACCATTAGCCTCAGGATACGCGATCCTTTTCTTTTTTCCATAATAAATTGTATTTCATTACTAACATTTATTTCATTAAAAAACAAAGCAATTTTTTAAAACATGTCGACAAAAAATTGTTTTCAAAAAGCGTCTCTGTTTCTCCCATTTTTCTTTTTTCTCTGTACAAGTACGAAATACAAAGGAATGAACTATGTTTGCATGCAAAGAATATTGTTTTCATCCATCCAGTATCCATTCTATTCATTTATTCGGCAAATATGAAATATTCAACAAGGTAAAAGCAATTCAGAATTCAATACCCGTTGCCAACCATTGTCATCATTTGAGTTCCCAAAAATGTGATGGTTATGATGATGACAAAGGCCTAAGGAAACAATCTTTTTCCTATTTAGTTGCTAGCTGCTTTTTGTGGCTTCTGCGTAATAGAAAAATACTGAAGCAGGTACTCTTTCTTTGCAAAAAAATATTCTGAATCTAAATCTGTATAAATTATTATACAAACATAAGGTACGTGTATTGTATTGTAGTACAGCAGAGATTCATTTTCTTCTTCATGAAACAACAGCTTTTGTTATAATCTGCAACAAAAACTGCACTCAACTTCAACCAATGTCATTTTCTTTTCTTTGCAAACTTTGCTTTTATCAAAACAGCAGCAGCAGCAGCAACTGCAATTTAATGCGAATGCACCAATCCAATAAAGAAGAAAGAAACAAACCAACCACCACCCCACCACCACCGCCGCGTTTTATACTTCAGCGGATTAGTTTTCCTTCATTTTCATTATTTAACAAGTTAGTCATGTACCTCCAAAAAAATTCAACGTAATATATTTTTGCTTTAAAGGTTGAATGTAGGACATTCTGAAATGCAGCAGTGCTGGTGGTATGGCTGTAGCAGTAGTGGCATTGGCTTTACGAGAATTGCTCTTCTTACCAAGAATGTTGATATTATTCTATTGTATCCGTACAAGCAAGAGTGGAAACTACTACGTAGCAGAAAGAAATGCAAGATTGCTTTTATATCTAGAGTTCTACGTACTTCCACAAGGTTGCTAAAATGCAATGCACCAGCTTCATCGACAACATAACATCGTAATATCTTTCTCTCTCTCTCTCTCTCTCTCTCTCTCGTTTCTAACACTTGTGCAAAAAACTTGATGATAAAATTGAGTTAAACATTATACTGCTGCTGCTGCTACCATAATATTATGCATTAGCGTTGCACTATGTAGTAGTAGAGGAGAGAGGGATGTTTTCTTTTACACTTGTTTCGTTCTATTCTAACCTCAATTTAATACCACTTGCTATACCAACTCCACCACCACCTTCACAACATAACCTCCTCTCAATCATGAGCAAGAAGAAGAGCAATACCAAAAACTAGCGAAGAGGTGAGGGAGGAAGGGAAAGCAGCAATATTATGGAGGAATGGAAATAAGAATCGATTTGATTCAAAGTCAATTGTATTGTAGTTGTATACAGAAAGCGCAGTGCCACCAACCAACAAAGCCACAGAACTCTTCTTGAATATACTATATACTCGTTCTTCGTCATTCAAATGAAGCTAAACTTGTTCTTCGTCTTTTTCTGTTTAAGCACTTTCTGCACATGACAAATAAATGCTAAAGCAGCAGGAGCAGCAGCAACAACATCGCATCATCAGCAGCAGAGAAGTAAAGGACTTCGCGAAATTCTTTTGAACTTAAGTGAACCAGATCCGCAATTAATAGAGTGGAGAGAGAAAGGAAGAAAAGGAGAAGGCTATCGCTATAACCAGCTAAGTTTAATGCATTCAAGGAGAGATGACAGCAAGTGCATGACATCAACAAAGAACAGAACAACAACTGCTATAGCTATTATATCACCGCTCTTATAGAGCTATATTATATTATATCAGCCTTTCTTTTTATATGGTTTCTCCTTCCTCCTCCTCATTTTATGTTTATCCTTGTGTTGTTTACTTACAAAATTTTGTGTTTCTCCTTATTTCCAAAGCTATTATGCTATATATGTGTCCTCCCTCCTACCAGGGAATGGAACCAGCTTAAAGTACGTCATCGCAAAATCGAAAACAGTTGATAGAAACAGAAAGCACGGCAGCAGCAGCAACAGAAAGAAACAACGACACGAAAGCGATAGCGTGAAAGAGCAATGCGCTTTAGATGGGCTTTGCACCATATGTTTTTTTCATTCTGTATAATATATCCCTTTTATATTTTCTCATCTGACTTTACTTTCCTGCTTGCATCTTTTACTTTTTCAATTATGTTTTACTTCCTGTTTTCCCCTTTCACCGCTGCTGCTGCTGACGTTCTGTTCTCTTATTTACTAAAAAATGTTTTTTGAGTAAACAAGCAGCGCCTAATACAAAGTTGAAAAATATTTTAATTGCTCTAATAATAACAAAATCAGAACAAAAACAAAATCAATAATTCACCTCGTGCCGTTCTTTAACACACATATATGGCTTGGCTTATTTCACTACATTCTCTGAATTCAACAAATGATAACAAACCCTCATCTTTTTCTTCTCAAAAACGAAATTATATATTATTATTTTTTTTTGCTTATGAAAGAAAACCAGGTATTGTACAGCTATTAACTTGTTTTTGACTAATGATTCATTTCAGTATTTTTTGGCAACTGCATTTTTGTTGCATTCGAATGAATGTGCTTTGTTCGAATAAATTCAAAATTGCACAAAATTACAGAAGTGCATTCACCCCCTCTCCTCTCACATACCTCCATAATAATCAAATCATAATCAACATCATCTTCGCTTACTACTTCTGTTATTACTACTTTTGCTGCAGCAGCATCGATTTACCTTTTCACAAGAAAATAACATTTTAAATAACTGTTTCATATTCATTCTAAGCAACAGCCTTGTTTAAGCATTACTCAAATATTTTTCGTTCCAATATAAAAAATCAGCAAACAATTCAAACTGCAAAACTGAATACAGTTTGCTCTTTCTCCACCTTTTTACGGCCAAAGCTCAAGGAAGTGGTTCATGGAATCTTTGAAAGAGAGAAAGATATTCGATATGATGTTGTTCAACTTGTAAGGTCGCGTACTGAATTAGAAATGCATAAAAAACGACATGATGTAACAAAATGCGAACTGCGCATTACCAAAACCAATTCTTTGAATTTCGTAAAGTAAAACATCCTCATACTATATGCTTGTGTGCCCTCGTAATACTTTCAAGCATAGTTTTTGATCCTTTCCGTGAAGAATTCAAGTATAAACAATATTTTTAACTTGTTTGACAGTTCTCATTTTCTCTCGAAGTGACATTGCTCCCATAATATCTGCATGCATTTTACTTTACACATTACCTAAGTATTTACTTATGTTAAGCTTTTTCTACACGAAATGCTTTCTTTATGGACTACTTAAATAATTCAATTGAGTTTTTCGTTTCCCATCATAAAACTTTATCGAAGCTGACATATTACGCGAGGGTCTTACAGGAACGCCTTCATTAATGCAATTTTACAAGGATAAATATGCAAAAGCTATAAAAATTTACTCTTTATTATCAGCAGAGACAACATATCTTCCATCATGTTGCATGACTTTAGACTTTTAACTTTCACTTCAAACCAACAGCTTAGCTTGATAAGTAAACTAATGGATAAAAATTCTCCGCTGCAATGCTATTAAAGAGAGAGAGATAAGACCTTTAAACCAGCCATACTTTGGATGTTGATATTATCCATTACATCCGTACAAACAACAAGTTGATCAGCAAGTCAATTTATTACACGGATGCATGCAGCAAATTATTGTAATGAGCTAAAGGGGATAGCAGACATCATTTAATAATCATTTCGTTTGAGTTCTTCTTCTTTCTTCGCCTATAGTACATGTTCGACTTCGTGCCGCGAAATCTGCGAAATATCCTTCCCTATTGTAAGTTTCGTTTAGGTTTTACAGCAAACACACATGCACATGCTGACTTGACAGTACACCTGTGTAATGATGACGAGATGAGATACGATACGATAATATTTTTCCCATACGAATTTTTTCTGCACATGCATTACTTAAGCTTTAGCTGTTGTTGTTATTATTATGTCCTGCCGTAAATTGTGCTCGTGTATGTACGAATTAAATTATGCTCACATTCTCTCGTGGTTGTTTTCTACCAAAGTATCATCATCATCCTTCAGTTTTTGCACATGATATGATCATGAGCATTCATAATCATAAAACTAGCTAATACGTTCCCACAAGGAAACTGAAGCCATATGCCAAGTCATGGTCAACTCATCATCAACATTCGATTCAACAGAAACATTATTCCATTGCTTTTCTCATATCACGTCATGCAGTCTCAATTAAAAACACTAACAGAGGGACTACCGACCTCTTTCTCTTTAATATATATTTCAGAAGCATGAAAGAAGCCATGTCGATAGAAGGAATTATATCTCTTCTGGATTATATTATAGTATGAAAGGGCAAATACTCCAACAACAGATCCCTATTAAAACATACTGCGTATTTCTCCTCCTCCACCACCACCACCGTTAAAAGCACACCACCACATCATACTAGTGTTTATGCTCATCTGACGGAGAAACATTTTGCTTACGTTGTGTCACCTACATCATACTTACCTACGCCATTTCATCATCATCATCCTAAAAAATGTAAGTTCTGCTCAAAATCCATTTCGCGCAAACTCAGTGGATACTTAGCGGAGCTCATTCATAACAAGATTTTACTGTTTTTTGCTTTCCACAAAGAAAGAAAGAGAGAAGGGAAAGAGTAGACGCGCACTTCCATTTACTTTACTGCTCTACTTCTTCATATAAAAGGATTCTTTGATATGGTAAAAGACAAAGATAAAGGATATATCTGTACACTTTACATATATAATCTCGGTGATGATGACGCGGCTTTTTCCTACACAAACATCCTCCTTCTCTCTCTCTACTCTAGAGATGATCCACTCACGGGTCTATCACCTTTTACTTCGTGGTTTTTTCTGTGATGTGATGTAGGTACCCTTCTGTTTCTTCGTCGTTTCTCTGTTCCTTTCGTTATGTACCCTTCTTCGACCTAATTCATATAGTTCGACGTAGTTTTGCTTCTCCTATCCCTACACTTCCAAAAATATCCCTTCGGTCTTGATGATGATATGATGCGATGCAGTACCTACGTAGATACGACAGTACCTATTCCAGCTGGGTACTGCGGAGAAGATTCCAACAACAATAACGTTTTTACTTCCAGGAACCCAACATATCATGAGAGGAAGATTCTGTGAAATGCGTTCTAAGAAAATAGAGAATCTCGTTTCTTCGCATAATTATCGTAGAATCTTGGGTACATTTCACTTGAATTTAATAACGAGAAAAAGGGTTTACTTTTACTTTGTCAAACAACTTTCTGGACAATTTATTATTCTCTACCCAGTTGAATGTAATGTAAGTATAATGTAAATTATACATCTGTCATTGGCATAAATTCCAAGAAACGTTGCTCAATTTTACAAAACCTTAAATGAAATTTTCCACTCCCTTTATTGGTGATTAACGAGAACCACAATTCCAAAAATCCAATCATTTTGAGAATCGGATTCGGTATCTATGTCATGTACTACCTAAAAATTATTGTTAAAGGAAAGTACCTGAGATGTAATTAATGATATGTCAAATTAAGCAATTGCTCCAGGAAAATCGCTCGCGGAGGACAAAACCTGGTAAAGTACATATTATTATTTGATACATACCTATAAAGCTGATAATGTGACGGATGAGTACAATTATCATCATTACAATTACAACTACGATACCTCCAACAAACTCATCTCCATGAAATTCGCACGAATTATCTTCCACAATATGCATCGACATCAACCAACTCTCGCTCGCATGACAAGATTTAATTTTACATTTACAAGCTTTTGAATTTTATTGCCAGAGAAAAACATCAACAAATTATATATTATTTGCAAGCTACTTTCCTTGAACGAATTTTATTTTTATTATGTTATTTCTATTTATTTCCACGCGTACGTATGTAATTGGTACACACTCGCATCACAAAAACAGTAGAAGTTTCAATAACACGATGATGCAGAGCTAAGATTCGCTTGGATTTGCTCTATTTATTGCTCCCCATGTTTGTGCCAAACTTTACAGAAAATATAGGCGACAAATACGAAAACTTTTGAGCGAACGAGCGAGGTCTAAACAGTAAGTACACATGCACCAAAACGTGTACGAACTACTACGTAGAAGGAAATGACATTTGACATTTTGCGCAAGGGTTCGATACGGTAGATTGCAGAAAACGTAATAACTCGGCAATTGACTTTTCCTATTTGCGCTTAAACCTAAAGTGAGGAAGAAGTTAATTTTATCAACAAAGAAATGGGATAGGATTTGATCCCTACTCAAAAAGTTTTACTAATTGTTAACCGGAATTCGGACAAATCTTATTTAGATCTTGATTTTATGTTCCTCCATTACCTTATAAGACAATGATTGGTTTACTTTTATCGTTTCCTTTCTTAATTGCTCAGAATCCGGCGAAACGCAAAGTAATCCAAGTAAGATGACTGCAATATGACGCAGTATTTTCATATGTGCATCAAAAAGTTGTGTTATGTATCATGTATCGGAGCTTCATAGAGAAATTGTGCAAATCAGCCGAGCAATAAGGAAAAATATAGTTGTGCAACAATTTCTCTGAATCTTTCTATTAGCTCAAATATTTGTATTTCCCTGGATGGATTAATATTAATTTTAATGGAACTATGCATGCATAAAATACAGAATTTAAAAATGATTGAGCTGAAGCTATAAGTACGATGGAGAAAAAAAACGATTTCAACATAACGCAATCAACGTGAGTAAAAATCACATTTTCAAACGGATGAGAAGTTTGTCTTTGTCACAGATCAAGTTTGACCTTTTTCTTTTACTTTTCTTGCTTTAAATATTGAGATTAATTAAAGCCAACTACGTCAAAGGAATAAAAACATAACACGTGACAAATATGATCAAAGTGAAACTGGAGCATAAGACTTCACAAA
>JAHZNJ010001546.1:0-21323 GCA_027744475.1 Lepidocyrtus cf. sotoi NNG-2020 | reverse complement strand
AAGCCTGTTTCGATCAGTAATTCATAATGGCTAAGATATCCGAAAAGTTAACCAACTCCATTGTTTCAAACAGGTGTATTTTTTTAAAACAAAATCCTTAATCTTTTAAAAAATTACAGTGATGACACAATACTAGTACAATGCTACGGTCGAGATAAATAAAAGTATACATACATGATGAGATGAACATCATTATCATCATCATTCTACATCCTCAGTAAGGATTAGAGAAGAGGATGGGTTGAATGAGGCAGAGACTGGGGAGGCGAACAAAGAAAAGGAAACTTTGCGTTTTAGAGAGAGAAAGAGAGGAAAGCTTTAGCTTTGGAAAATAAATAAAAGCAGGATTCGTTTAATTAAAACCTTGCAAAATTAACACTTGCTTCAATAGTTCTCTAGAGAAGTGAAGATTATGATGACGATGATTGTGACGATGATGAGGAACACTACAGAGAATTTTCTTTGTATTCCTGCAAAACTCTAAAAAACTTTTAAAGCTTCATTTTAAATGTTTCTTGGCATATTATTCTATACATAGAGACATCCATTTGTATCTCTAATGAGTAAGTATATATATTTCAACTCGGTTCCTAGTTCCTACTACACCATCACCAGCTCTTCCTTTTCAACTGAACAACTTGACTCAAGCTCCTCGTGTTTGGAAGAAATTAAGTAAATCGTCGTGGGTGTTTATAGGGAATGTCTATTGCAACATATAAATGTGTGTCCAAATAAGTGAAAGGTCTTGCTATAGTTTATAAATTGTACTAGTACCTCAGTGCTAAATCTAAGGAACAAATTTACCCCGCAATTCTTCTCTCTTCTTTTCTTTACTTTAATTTTGCTTGATTTAATTTTGCTTTGCGTTTGCTTTTGTTATTGTTGGTGGAAGTTGGAATGGAAAATTCCTAGCGTAGCGTGGTAGTACTCCTTTAATCCTCTTTGAATCTGAATAATTAAATCCTGCTGGCAGTATTCATTTCTCAAGAGGATCACGTTTTTTTCTCTCTGTATGTATGAAACTAGTATGATTGGATTAAAATGGGGCAAATACGATTGTGTCATCGACCGACCGCAGTACTTACTTACTTACAGTGCAATGCAATGCAATAGAATATTATTGTGTAGTAGTTTACTTGCACTCTAATTTACTGACCTACGTTAACTTGCCAGAATAAAAGAAAGAATCCACTTCAATTACTATAGTACGTGCTAGTTGCGTATTAGTAAGATATTGTTTTGAAACTACAGTTGAATTTTAAAAAACATGTTTGCAAAGGATAATTTTGTAGAGTGACAGGCATCAGCTTAGTTTAGCTTAGGGAAACGAGTTTAAGCAATTGTTTAATCAATTAATGGACATTTATAGTATTTCTTAAGCGTTTCCCTTTGTCTCTCTCTTTCTCATCAAAGAAAATTTGTCAGCAGCAAACACAAAGTAACCTTACTTTACTCTTGCGTAAATCTTCTTTCTGTAGAAAGGGTTGTTTGTTACAGAAGCATTATAACGTATAGTGATAGTGACGTCATTTATCATCACAAACAAAACACGCAAAACAGTGCAGAAACTAGACTGTTTGAATGTACTTACTACCTATATGCGGTACTACTCTTTCTTGCAATTTATTTTTAAAACGTGTTAGGGAATTGAATTGCGTAAATATTCCGAGTTTTTCTTCAAATTCAAACTTACATTAGAGCAATATATTATTATAAATGCGTTTTGGCTTTTAAAATAATGCATTAATTTTTCATTTCTTTGTTACGGTTGAATGAAGAAAGCGTGGAAGCATCTCCAATAAAATTCAAGCCACACAACGTATGTATCATATTGCCCCAAGCATAAATTAAACTTGAAACAGTTTGCAGCAGCAGCAATAAATGTTTCCTTTTTCCAAGATTTTAGCAAAATTACTTGAGAAGAATGATGGTTTAATAATGGGGGTGTGATGTAATCGTAATGTAGGGCGCTCGCACAAAAGAAGCAAACATTATATTCGGCTGTTTGCTACAGTTAAACCGCTGAAGCGTAAGTACACAGACCAGACAAAGTTCATAAAAAACGGAAGGAAAAAAATCTTACATTATTATTGCTCTGACGATGATGAAGGCTGTGGTAGTGATGGGGTTTCGTTAGTTTGCTCATTCATTGTAGCCACCTTCTAAAAAACCATCATTATACTAATATTACTATGACGCTGCTCGGCTGGTATGAATGAATGAAGGAAGCAAGGGAAGGCAAAGGCAACAACGCAAGAACAGCATCATCACGCCCATGATTTATGATGTATTACGCTTCCAGCCAGTAAATCACCACCACTGCTAGTAATCGCGTAAAAAGTGGAATAAGTAACGGGGATCGTATAGTATGCCTATGCCCATGTCTCTATTTTACCCCAGCAGCATCAGCTTGCCTCAAACTAGCCACATTCTTCTTACCTGGAAGGTACTCAAGAAATTAAAACTGCTGAGGAGGAATATTTTTCTTTCTTTTTTATATTTTTTTGTACAAGATCTTCAGAACATCTGTTCCCCTTATTTACAACGGCTTTGACGACAAAGCTTTGTAAATGGCCTATTTGATCTAGTATAAAACGTATAAAGCATAATAATATCATGCTTTCAAGGAGAAAATGACGCATTACTGGAGAAAAACAGCGATTGAGCAACAAGTCTCTTTACTTATGTTGAAAAAACAAGGTGGTTTGTAGACAAAAAGCAAAGATGCCAAAATGAGTTGTTGACGGTGATGGTGCTTCAGCTCGTAGCGTAGCTCATATTATTCTGTATTTTATGCTAAATTTTTAAGATGAACTGATGCTATGGATATGACAGCGCCAATTGTTCCAATTTACGGAAGGGCAAGAGACATTCTTTTTTATGCTTGCCTCTGGAACTCTTTTAAAATACGGTTTCAAGGTTGTGTATGCCAACGTCAATAGTAGAATTGTAATGTTTTGCTGAATTTTTATGCGCTACGTGTCTGTTTGCTTCTATGTATAAAACTTTCATGCAACGAAATGCAATGGTAACGAAACCAAAAACATTCAACCTAGTTTCTTATTTTTACAAAACGATGTTTTTGTTGTTTACTTGTTTATCCATTTCATCCTTCTGTGAAATCATTTTCGTAGAACAAGAAGAATAAGAAGAGAAACAGCAGCAAAAGTTTTCATATTTCAAAGAAAGGCACACTTTATGATGAAGTTATGCAAGTTATAAAATGCTAATTTAATAAGTTTAGTTAATGATACGATGTACGAAAAACACTTTTGATTTGTTACAAAAATAGTCATGCCTGTTAAACTCTGAGGCAAACAAACAAGTCTGCTACATTCCCTTTCTTTCTCCCATCTTCTGCTCCATCACCCTACCCTACTTCTACTACAGACTTTAGGGAAAGTATTTTGCTTTTGCCGCTTCCTTTTTCTTTTGTGCAGCTCCTGCAACTCCTTCTGCTGTTACTCGTTACCCTTGATGATAATAATTGGAGATAACATTTAAAGAAGATAATTACAACTGTGAAGGAACCATGAAATCAGAAAACGATCTTTGTAACTTTTTAAAGTGAAGAAGAATCCTTCAAGGGTGAAATCAATGCTTGTCAATGCTTTGCTCCCTCTGCTTTTCTATTGAATTAAAAAGTTTCTACTGATGCTGTTGCTTACTCACTTAATTTCCTACTCCAGCATTATTATTACTGGATAAAAAAGTGGCATTTTAAGTTTCGCAAGTTTGAATAAAGTTGTGATGCTGCTGCTGCTGCAGAGACTCTCAGCTCACTCCATAAAATAGATGGATGGATAGGTACGTAGGAAAGCCCATCGAACTTCATTATATTCAAGAAGATTGTAATGATGCCTTTTGACTCTCCTTCCTTCATTTAAATTCTATTCTTATTCTTCTTCCTCTTACTACCTCTTCTTATTCCTTGCTTCCATGTATAATTTTATCTAACAGGGATTTTTTTAGCGAAGAAAAACTTTTGTTGTACGCTACTGCTGATGCTGCTTCTTAGATCTGAATTTAACATCGATTTTGTAAACTTATAATCAAATAATCTTTTTTTCCTGGAAAGTATGTAAGTGAGAACGATAATGAATTTGAACTAGATTTTTCCTAAAAAAGGTGGAAATCGTTTTAACTGTAAATTAATTTAATATATGTATGCCGTTGTGTAATTTTTTGCACGATTGAAACGAACGACGGCTTTGTAATTGAGTTTTAAGCGTTGCTTTATACATTACTTATTATGCTAGTTTTTCAGGGGCATTAAGCAAAGCAAGGAAAAGTGTATAACTAAATTTCACGATTGATTGGTGTTTTCAATCAGAAGCGGGTAACTTTAAGTTTCATATGGAAAGTTTTAAATGGCATTTTAACATGCTTTTATTAAGTGCTAAATTGAAAGTGAAATGTTTAATTGCTTACTCGGGTAATTGGAATGGAGAAACCGACCACAAGAGAATAAATTGATTAGGAGCAGCCACGCATTGTTTTCAAAGTATTGCAGGAATAAAAGTCCCAAAAATAAATACTCAAGAAAGAAGTCCCTCTTCAGTTGATGATGATGTTATTGTTTTTACAGTTGATGTAAAGTTGTTGCTCAGAACCAGAAGAATCTTTCAATTTTGACTAAACAGTTTCTTACATGAGAATCCTTTTACACAGGAAAAGAGAACACAGTTTTCATACAAGCATCAGTTTCGTGATATTTCAATGTAAGTTTTTACCGTTTTTTGTTTATTATTTATTTGAGGTTTCGCTCACAATCATATTTACATGTTTCAGTTAAAAAGCAATCCCCCGCAAATCCTTTTATGTGAATTATTACTTTTTTATTCATTTAAATATTTGCCTGGTTGCTTTTATTATTGTTGTACTCTTCTCGTATAAAAGTTTTTCTCTATTTCGTTTGCTTCTGTAAATAGTTCTGCTTTCAGAAAAATCGTTTTAGTTACTACGAGTTAAATCACTAACTCTTCATCGTCTATTGTCGTAATGTTTATATTAACGTAAAAACTGAAGACTGAACAGGCATGCTGCTGATTTTGTTGAATTCAAATGATAGAATCATAGTTATTACATCAGCGAAAGAAAAAATCTGTGACATGAGAAGTTGCTGCTGCTGTTAGATAGTTAGTTAGTTGAGCTAGATATCAGCTCCTTTTGCTTCCGTCCGACACTGTAAAGAAAACCTCCAATAGTATGCTCAGTTTTTGGAGGCATCATCCACTGGAAAAATGAACACGTATTTCCTGTCTCTAGTTTTCAAGAACCTGAGAGTGTTTCTTGAGAGTGACAGGAGTAAAGTACCTTCTTGCTAAAGTGAATTCTTTTTCTGCTGGAGGAATTGCAAACGATGGCAGATTTTTTACAGAAAAGCACACACAGAGACGAGAAGAGCTGAGCGAAATGGAAGACGACTTCTACTACGATGTGATAACACGACAGCTTCCACACACTCCACGTTCGAAGAACGGTAAGAAGAAAGTGAGCGAGTATGGAACAACGAGTTTTTACAAGATAGAGTAGTAGTGTGAGGAGTGAGCTAGACAGGCAGAAAAACGAGACGAGAAAGAGCGACTCACGTGCGTACATCCCTTCTCACCAACAACCAGTGACTTACTAGTTCCATTCCCAGATTTTCCACGACTCTTTTCCATTTTTGCCACCGATAGCAAAGCCAGCAAATACCGAAGTTGCCTTTCCTCTTCACCACTGCTGGCTTTCCGTCATCTTTCTTAGTTGCTTAAAAAACCTGCTTGTTTTAGCTTGTCGGCGCATGAGTTGCTGCTACAAAATATAATATGAAAAAGGTTAGCATCTAACAAGAAGGAAAACGATGCAATAAGAAAGCGTTTTTCTCTCTACCATCAAACCATTCTCTTTTGCTGTTGCTGCTGCTCTAGTTTCTCTATTTAAAAATTATTGCAATAGCAGCGACAAGGCAAAAAACGTAGCTACAGAAGAAAACGACAAAAATTATACTGTAAAACTTCGTACTTCACCTTGCCGTGCTGCTGTGTGACCCTTCCCCTGTTTTTTCTTTCTTTCTTTTATACATACCTAAATTATTATTTCCCTTCAACTTCAACTTAACTTTCAGCAACTTTCAATAAACGATAAACGCTATTGTCTTTAGACACCCCGTGCTCCTCTTGTCAAGCTCCTCCAGTGTGCTTCTTTCCAGCTTTGTGAAGAGGGCCACTCAGTATGGGTCTGGAATGTTTCAAAAATGCTTCTTCTAAGGAGTTGACATTGACATCATCCACAGGAGAGAGAGAAAGAAAGAAAAGGACAAAAAAAGCGAATGTCACTTCGCAATCATCGGAAATATTCTCAATATATGTTGATGACGATCATCATCATCATCATTGTCAAAGCAAAAGATGTATTGTTTTTCGTGAGATTGCTCTATACAAAAAATGGAAAACAGATTGTTTCAAACTCTTTCCCAAGAATGCTTGTTTAGAAAGGAAGAGGCAGAGGAGGGGGAGGAGGAAAACAAAAAAGTAGAAGGAAATGTGAAAGTTAAAGTTAAACTATTCAATGTCCAATGTATTCATATTCATGGACAGCTCCAACTTGCTGGAAACAGACACAGAAGCAACAACAACTTTTCTGCGCGTTGGTTCTTCGTATGCATGAGTTAAACTAAACAATTTTGAGAAGAAGAATTAGATTGTGATGATGATGACAATGTGTCAATGTTACAGAGAAATCATTGTACGTAGTACGTAGGTTGACTTTTGTCCTTTTATATTGTGTGAAGTATCATTTAAAACATAATAACATCCACACATAACAACTTTATAGTACTATGATGAAGATGAATAAATCTTTTACCTTTACGCGCTTACTCATACAGCAGAGACCTTGCTCGTTGTTGTAATGTTGTCACTTTTAGAGAAAAGTGCTCCTTCGTCAGTCGTCAGCACTCTTGATTTTAAAATAAAAAAGAGAGGGAGAAGGAGAACGAGAGACTCAAAACTCCGAAATAAATTTGACGTGAAACATAAACTTTTCCTGAAAAGTACCTTTCTCATTTCAGTCGAGTTTTCAAGGAGCTTCTTCTCTTTCTCTTTCTACTTCTTTCTACTGCCGTTTCTCTCTCGTTTAAGTTAGAGTGAAGAAGGATATGACGGAATGAGTGATGTCGTATCAACTCTACTGCCAACTGTCATATTTTTTTCCTTTTGATATTATTGTTTTGAATATAAAAAAACTGTTGAAGTTGTACAAAAGAAAACGAAAGGAAACTTTTCTAACTAACAAAAAGCCGAATCGTTCTCCTGCTGTATTTTTTAGCGTGTTTGCGAAAGAAAAATAATGTGATTGTGATAGTGGCTGGCGGTTGGCGAGTGATATCAAAATCCTATCATTTTACACTTTAATATTTTTCCCCAGTTTTTCTTCTTTCTCTTACTACTATCACAAAGGAAAAGTGCCTTTTAGCAGCCCACTCACTAATCACGTCACAAAAACAATCGTAGCGTAGCAAGAGTAGAAAAGTACAAAATTAAAAAGTTTCATAAAAAACATTTAAGAACTAGAGGGGAACAAAAACAATGGTACTTAAATAAAATCACTTTATGAAAGATGATCAAGTTTATTAAGTGGGGCTGTAGGAGGAGGAGAAAGTATAATTTTAATTTAGATTTTCATCATCGAATGGACGTTTAGCTGAATTGATAAAAAAGAACGGCTAGAACAATAGAATCTGCATTGTTATTATTCAAAGACAGAACCTTAATGGAATTCTTGTCAGGTGTCTTGTAATTATGTAAAATTTTGTCTTTAGAGAGTTTCACGCTCGTTCGAACTCGAAAAATGAACCATTAGAAGATCCATTATAAATATAGTGTATAATTAAAATAATAACCGGACTGGCGCTTTCCGTCAAATGATGAGATGGCAGAAATCTGCCGACCCTAACACCTTCTTCGTTTAGCTTTTTAAGAGTTTCAGTGAAATACTACGTAAAACATTTCTTAAAAAATTAAAAAGGATGTCTACATCGATGTTTTTATAGCACTGACATTTTACAATTTGCACACACACAACCACATTGCATTGGAGTACGGAATCATGCGAATGTATTTATTACTTATAATGTATGTTGGTTCGTATATTTACAAAAACGATAATCATTTCTGTGCCAGGAACTTGGAATGATATGAACCTCCATCCACTCCCACTCCATTTATAATCTACTTATACTAAATAGGTATGTACGTAAAATGATGTATAATAATAAAGCTAGAAAAGAACATTTTCTACGCATCAAACCGGAAAACTCCTTAATGCGAATCCGTACAGCTTACTTCCGCCGTTAACCCACTTTCGTAAGTGACGCTTGATGAATTTGTCAACTCATGCACAAATCAAATGACAGTATGTTCATTTAAGGTAATGACTTCAAAATAGAATGGGCTGACGATGAGTTGAGTGAGATAACGAACGATGATGATGGCTGGATCAATGCTTACAATTAGTTCATTACTAGCAAAACTTATGGGGAAGGAAAGGAGGAAATGGAAACAATGAAGCCATCATTTCAGCTTTCTCGGAAACCTACTGCTACTGCTGCTAGTACTAGTGCTACTATTCTCATTTTTACTTCATTAGCTGCCCAAAATTATTCAGCCTTTATTCTACTCCCAGCGGCCCCACCATACCAACCCAGTGGATTCTTATCATTCGCACGGACGGTAATTTTATTCTAGTGTCAGATTTCATTTTCATCTGTACAATAAATTCATTCATGAAGCAAGAGGAATTACAGGACGATGTACTCAATTTCTTCCNACTTCATTAGCTGCCCAAAATTATTCAGCCTTTATTCTACTCCCAGCGGCCCCACCATACCAACCCAGTGGATTCTTATCATTCGCACGGACGGTAATTTTATTCTAGTGTCAGATTTCATTTTCATCTGTACAATAAATTCATTCATGAAGCAAGAGGAATTACAGGACGATGTACTCAATTTCTTCCATCGTCCTTTTTGTCCTCATCTTCTTCTTCTTCTAATCAATGCTTATTTTTCACAGATGGATAACCATCCTGAAGATGAAGAAGAAAAAAGAATTGATCCGCACGTGTAGATATAATGGGCCAACACAGGAATCTATTTTGAATCGAGTAAAACAACAATGTCAATTCTCCTTCCTCTTTGCAAACAACAGGATGATAAAGTAAGTGACCATAATGCAGGAAACCGGAAATCCTCCAGTCATTTTTTCAAGCCTACAATTGAAGTACATCAGTATCTGTTGAGATAGTTAGTGGTTTAAAATTCTTATTTAAGTAAGAAGGAATCGGAATCGCTTAGCTAGCTAAGCAATAATAATGCTATTTCGTAACCTTCCTTGTCACTTGCGGTAGTTGAACCCTTTATGAGCGTTAACGTCACAAAAAAGGTGAACTTGGGCCTTCTAAAATGATTGAACTTACTAGTCAAAGTTATTTCTAGCTCCAAAAAATTTCAGGAATAATATGTTTTGTTCATTTTAATCCAATTTTATTTCCCTTGCCAATAGTACACTCTACATTGCTCGTTTGTTTTAGTAGGTTCTGCCTGCGTTTTTTTATGCTGGTTGCCAATTCAGTAATTTTGTTACTACCGATGCATGTACAAAGGAGAAGTCGTGGTGGTGTCGCTGATTTTTTACACACCTGAACTGAATTTTGCTTTTACTTTCCATATATTGTACTCAATTTGGAAGTGAACTCCAAGGAACTATTTGAGCAGCAATAATGTGCTTTTTGCGTATATGTATCTCTCTCCTTCTACCCTTAGAAAATTTTTGGCCAGATTCCGGCGATTTCCTGACTATTATTGTATGTTCGTTCCGCATGTTCAGATTGTGTGGAAATATCAAATGTAAATGTAACACAGAATGTGTATGACATTTTTCTTTTGGATAGAACTCAAAACATGTGAACGTCGTGTCGAGTTGAGTCAAGTAACGGTATTTTATAATAATTTGGAGGAAATAACTGCCTATACAAGGAATAAAGCGAATGTTTTCAAGTATCCGTTAGCCTATTATTGTGGAAGGAAATGGGGGAAGAGGAACAAGAAAAAAAAGAACAGGAAGAGAGGAATAAGGAGAGGTGAAGTAAACCTAACTCTCGTGGTGCATCGTGGTGGTTGTGGTTTCACTAGATGATGCTATTGATGACTTTTACGACGGTAGGAAGGCAATTTTCTTCAATATCCTGGAATCCTCACTCATGGTATAGTACGTTAGATATAAGCCCAATAACAATTTTGGAACACACTAGATGGTAATTCGATATCAATATGGACGGAGACTGAGGACCCACACACACAACGACCAGACTACTGTAATTCGCCTATACCTATATTGTAATACCCTTACGGTAACGGTAATGTTTTCCGGTCTTCCTTTTAGTAATAAAGGCGTTTCTCTTTTCAGATGGTCTTAAAGGGAACTGAATAACTTCCAAGAATGTTGATGACATAGACACCCTAACACTTCCCACTCTCTCTCTCTCTCCCTCGGCTCGTCACCAACCAAATGAACGAGTTAAACGTACCTGCAACAATCATTTATTTGTTTTCTGGGGTAACATTATACACAAATTGTCTCTGCTGTGGTTGCTGTTCAAAAAGAAAAGAATAAATTGTACAAAAGCAATTTTCAACGCCATTTTAATGTCATGCGGAGAATTCCTCGGGAAATTAAGAGCACCATTTGGTCACAATCATCATAAAAATGGTTTCAGTTTCTACAATAACAAAAAGCAGGATGGGAGTTGTGGTAAAGGTAAAATAATGATGGCAAAAATGGCAATTGTGTTACTTGCTTGGTTCTAGTTTTTATTCATTCGAACTTGTCAAGCATTTGTCATATTGCTGAAGAATAATATGTGAGATTATGTCAGTTTTTCATTTTCAAAGTCAATAAAAAGGATTCGGAAGGAAGAACGGAAATGACAAGGAGCTTGGAATGGCATACCAATATTACAGATTCGAGAGTAAACAAAAAATATTCTGGAACGAGCGTCTCCACATCACATCACATATTATTATTATTATTATTTCCCATATGAGGAGTTTAAATGTGACGCTGAGGAATGGAGACTTTTTAAAAGTAAAGTACATTTTTTAACAAATAAAACATGTAAAGATACTTCACGTTTTTTTGTGCAATGAATGTAAAATCAAATTGGCAACAAATGCTTTACTTGATGATCATTTGTATTGACAAGACAAAACGTTTTTCTTTGGAGTGAGCTTATTTGACGTCTTGTCATATAGCATGGTAGTCAAGTCAGCTCATTTCACAATCGCTCGACGTAATAAAAAGTACCTGTTCTGAAGTTTCCTGGAAGAGAAAGCAGCATATCACTAAAATATTATTTCTCGAACGATTATTATTATTTTGCTTGTAAAAAATGACTTTTTTTAGAATGAAGAATATACTATGTAGTAAGTAGGTATGTAGCTTTCAGAGAAGCATGGAATTGGAATTGTTTAAATTATGATTCTTCCCTGCATCGCATATAGCAGCACAAGCTTTGTATCGCAAATACATGAGTTTTTTATGATTTCTGCTTAACTGTCAGAATAACGTTTGTTTGGTTGACTGAAACTATGTATTGGTTACCTAAATGGCACGACATACACTCCTTTTAAAGTATAAAACCGCGTTTTGTATTCCGTTCGTGTTCGTAGTTCGTATGAATGGAAAAGGGTTGTATTTATTTAGCAGATGATACACTAGTTTTAAGTTTGAAACATGATGCGTAATAGTGGAAAACGAAACAAGTTTTAAAATATTTCGTGGCATTAAGTCGTACAAGAATGTAAATAGTTACACAGTGGGTAGGTGGGATAAAAGACTAAGTTTTTCTTTTGGGAACCTTTCTTGCATCTTTTGTTTCACCTTTACTTTATTTTTTAATGTTTTTTTAGTCAGCAGAACCCTTTTTGCAGTGATGATGATCTTGCCTTTGGTTTTTTAGGGAACTGTGGTTTTAAGGAGTAAGCCTCACAGGTAAGACTGCTTCCCGTCCTAAGCCAAACTACGCAACCAAATTTCCAAGCAACGGTAAGCCAGTTTAAGGGATAACGCAGGTCAAAGTTCACATTTTGCTCGTTTAACACTATTGATTGTATTATGGCTTCGCCTTATATTTTAGGTTTAACCAATTAAAAAATATTTTTTGTCAATTTTGATACGCTTATTATAAAATTAATTCCTACAAAAAATTCCTACAACAAAAAATTCCGAGAAAAATCGTACAAAACGATTCTTACAAAAAAAATCCTACAAAAAATTCCTACAATTAGCTGTTTCTGAAAATTTGTGTTTAAATTAGTCATAGGAAGTGTAACTTATGGCGAAAATGGCAGCTCGTTTGGCTTCGGACGCAAAACAGTCCTACCTGTCTTGCTCATTCAAGGAAACTTTTACCTTTTTTGGTTTTTCGTTTAAGTGTGAAAATTTACTATCGCAAAAAGTAATCCCAAATCTACAGTTACACTTTGTAGTAGCGTTTAATTTTGGCTTCGTTTCATTGGTTGCAGATACAATCGGTTTCTTTTATTTTCTGGAATGTGTACCACTTTTAGATCTTCACATTATTTAAACGATCGTTGTTGCTATTGTTGATTGTCGCTTTTCTCCTGCGGTTTGGTAGTATCATGTAGCATCTTCTCCTTCCTTTTTCTTAAAAACATAAAAACAACATTAAAAGAAAATAACAAATGGGAATAATGGGAGGAAAGTTCTAAAACTTCACTCACAAAGGTTTTGTGAAAGTATAAAATCCACAATTCCGTACAGCAAAGCCATAAAACATGCGACAATAACATAATGCGCTATTGAAGAAAGAAAGAAATAACTGGATTATGACAGTTGCTAGTAACTAAAAATGATACGAATGATGATATTGCTGCTGATGATGTAAGTGAGGAGTAGAGAAGAGGAAAATTCCACTGTGTATCTTCCACATCACTGGGGCATTGTAAAATTACCACAAAAGAATAAAACGAAACGACATTTTGCTACAACGGAATAGCAGTGGAAGTTGAAGTGGTAATAATAATAAGAAAATAGCTCTCCGACATTTTCTAATCTTTTTTCTTGAGTACATGAAAAACCTTATTATTACCAAAATTATATGATCACATAAAAGTATCGAGCTGCTTCAGAGCTTGACTTGAAGCGACACGACATCATAACGGACGACGACACGACAACAGAACAGAAGAGTGCTGCTACTGCTGCTGCTCCACCTTGTCAATTTAAAAATCTCATAATCTCTTGACTTCCTCCTCTTTCCATCCACACATGATGGTCATGATGATGATGCTAAGGTTTTCGTCCTTCTGTGTCCCTTTTCCTCATTTCTTTGGATATTAAAAAACGAAATTACTTGCGTAACTTCCCAATGGAGAAATTATGGGAAGGGAATAAGATGGGGCTTAAAGGAAGAAAAGATTATGAAGGAGCGATGGAGTGACGCCCATGCTTTTAAATATCATAAAACATCATCCATCCATAATCTGTCAAGGCTTTTGATTTGTTGTTGGTTTCCCAAGCCATGTTGAAGTCAAAAGAAAGTAGATTCTGTGGAAGAATATCGAGTAGATGAGTACTCACCGCCACCACTACCACATAAAAATAGGGAAAATGGGAAAATAAAGTTAATAAAAATAGTTAAAAGTTTCATGCTCCAAGCAGGCATCTGATGAGGCTACGCTATGCACGCTTAGGTACCGTTGAAGTATAATTACTTCCTTATTGCTCCATCGTATCGTTTCCAGAAATACGGAAGAAATGGAAAACTACTTTTTTAAAATTAAAAATGATTCGATTAGCCATCCTAAAATCTTTGCAACACAACCAAGGTAACGCCAGTCCACATGTGCCTTTCATTTCATTCATATCAGTAGCATTTTAATATCATAATATTCTGTTTCTCCATTACTGTAATAAATTCGTTTACGATTTCATCTAGAACTTACTCAAATTTTTAATACGATCTCTAGTATCTGCTCATATCATATCACTAGGTAATGTATTTTACTACATTTTCAACGGTGTCCAGAAAAAGTAGGGCAACATTATTATTAAAGAATAATTTACAAAATTCGCAGCAGCTGAAAAAAAGCACCGTATTAGTAGTAGCAATACTTCTTTAAAATAAAGTTCGTAAGAAATTTCTGTCGAGCCTAGAGAACAAAAATGAGAATCAACTTTAGATAACGTGATAGTATTTGAATTGTCCAGTTGATAAGTGGAAGAAAGAATTAAAGCTTTAATATCCATATAATAAATATCCATTTTAGCTACAGGTTAGCAGGTTACGGTTAGTAATGTTACAATAATAAAATTTAAATACATATAAATAAACGTAAGACAGTTTAGCAAAATAAATGAAAGCTCTGGCTCCAGTGGGACGTTTATTTCTCAAAGTAAACTGAAATCCTGTTTCGGGGAAAAGCATCATCCATCTTGGAACGTGCATCAAAGGAAATTAATTCTTGACTTGCATTGTTCAAGATTTTCCCTCTATATAGTAAGTGCTTGATTCTAGTTCTGATTATTTCATTTTATAAATAGTTAGAAATTTTTTATAGTGATCGTATCAAGAAAAATAAATAATAAGAAAGGAAGGAAACTTCAACAAACAAGGTGCATCAATATATATTTGCAACAACAAGCTGGATGCCTCTAGGGACAGTGCAAGTTGCATTGCATTGCAAAGGAAAAACGTGAGAAAAATAGAAAATTCTTGCAATTGGTAGATTCAAAATGCAGAAACCACACCACATGGAATGAATAATACTCTGTGCACTAACAAATTTTGCAATGAAACGGAACGAGGCTTTCTCCATTGTTCCCGTTTTACTCAAGAGGATTCTCGAGTCCCATATTTACCGAATAAAAAGTGCATTTCAATGCCAAACTTCTCTAATATTAATGTGATGCAGAATGGAAGGCGAATGTACGAAGGATGGGGCGCAGTGAGATGCAAAGGTACAATAAATAAAAAAGGATGAAAAAATGGATTGGAAAAGATTAAATAGCGTGTTTAATGTGATTAATCTTTCCGTCATTTTACTGGCATCAAAATATTCAAAACCAATACTAAAACAACCAGATTTTTAGTGTTTTAATTTTATTACCTGAGAAACGATAGTTTTTATGAAATGCATACTGCGCAACAGTGCTTATATCACAATAATAATATTATAGTTTTCAATTATCGTGTGAATTTTTTCCCTTTCTTCCATATACACCTACCTTGAAGAACAGATTAAAATCTCGAAATTTCAAGATAGAAATTTAACAAGCTATAAAATCTCATTGCTGAAGTGAAGCCTACTGTCAGACACAATAATAGGAACGGAAACTTAAATATTAGTACGCCAGTAACGTAGCTTATATAGATGACTATCATAGATGACAATACACGCCCATCCTTGGATGACTATGAGTAAAAGGGCTTACTAGTATAGTACTAAAATGACTTAACTGATTTGAAATTTTGAACAGGATCAACACACACTTGTAAAAAATTTTATGAAATAGTTCCAAACCTTGTAAATGGAAATCATTTTCAGTTGACTGATGATGGGAATGGAAAAGAAAGGCACACCGAGATCAACTCCGCTACACCTTAGCAGTCCCATGAAAAAAAAAGTTTAAGACATAATGGAATAGAATAAGCATGGGGCTTGAGTAGGTGATTAATGCTAATTTAAAATGTATTCCAACAGTTTTTATTACAGACATTCAAAGATTAAGCGTTTTGAATAAAGTCTCCCTTCCTTTTGAACGAATGAATAATACGGAGGCGGAACTTTCTTTTCTACAACGATGGAAAGTAATTATTTCTCTACTTAACTTTTTATCCTTTTAGTCGTAATTTTTATTGTGGGCCCATCAGCAGCTTTAATAGCGCTGTTATTTTTTAAAGATGGACTAGCTCAGTCAGAAAAAATGAGTACTTGGATCTTTAATTCATCGCATTTCTCGCCACTAGTGCTTCATATGCAAAACTGTCCGCGTGTTATTCCGAGATAAAAATGTTTTCAAGTAGCGGCACGGTGGCGGTCTGGTGATTGCTGATTTAACTTTCTACATTTTAGGATAATCTTTATATAATTTTGCGCTTTGTTATTCCATCGCATGTACGCAACGCGAATGGTTTGAACGCAAGAATCAGTAATAAGAAAGAACAGCTAACCTAAAAAGCTAGGCTAAAACTGTATCTCAATTTGCCCGAGTTCTCAGGTAAATCTTTGCAACTATAATTTTTTAAAGATTTGCTAGCAAAGGATCAAAAAGTGTTTTTATAAAAGTTCAATTTCAATAATATCATGGTAAACCCAAGGATCGTTAAGGAAACAGGCACTTTCATACAACATTCACTCAATGTGAAAGTTCTATCAATGCGCCTGTTTCCTTAACATTCTTTGGATAAACCTTAATACAATCAGTACAGCATTAAAAGGACAAAATGTTACCTTTTTGGCCTGTATTTTCTCAAGAGCTGGGCTACGCTTTCTGCTGAAATTTTGCATTAATTTTATTTTAAACAGTCATACGAAGTAGGACATTTGTTGAAAATTGTGGCTCGTTTGGCTACGGACGCAAGACAGATCTACCTGTAAAAAAAACCATAAACATGAACTGTATAACAATCATTGAAAACCATGATTACGGCATGATGTTGATCCTTTTCCAATAAAAATGAATATTTATGTTTCCAGCGTAATTTTACAATGCATTTATAACAACTTTCAGCAATTAATTACATAAGATATTATGCTTATAAATCTGTATAGTGCAATGGCAATACGTGAAAATAACCTGGATGGGAGGACCAACAACGAATGTCATACGTTGCCCCATCATCCAAGAACTAACTGATACAGTCGAGGAAGTAGCATGATTATTTGGAATTATGCATTCAATTCAAATATAATACAGCATAATTACGATGTGCAATGAGAGTAATCTTTTAAGTAGATTATTGCAACTCGGAGTTGGAGCCAAAGGCGCAATCTGTTGGAGGACAATGTCAATGAAAATCTCATACGCTAAAAAGATTTTCACAATTACTGCACTGCTACTGCTTTTAGTTTAGTGACCCTTGTTTCTCGGTTCCGTTTTACTTTGCCGCACTTAAAGTTTTGATATTAGTAATACGTAATATTGATAAGTTAATGTTAATTAATCTAGAAAATATTTACAAATAGAGACTTAAACAGCTAGAACATACTTTTTGGCATTTCTTTGCAATGCAATGACGAACGTTCCTTTAAAGGAATCTTTGGTAAATTTATTCATGAATTATATCCAAGAATTGCGATAACTTTTTATTTAGTACCAATTTTGAGACAATTGTCACCAAGCTTTACGGTTGTATTTACTGCAGCGTGACAACGTTAGAATTTCCGTGTTATCGTTGTTAACATTTTCTTATTTTAAAATGGTTTTCATCTGCTGGCAGTGATTGTAATAGTAATAAGTCGAACAATGATTGTGAGAAGGTGTTTGGTCTTTCTGTTAATATTTTTAAGTCTAATTGCTATAAAAAAGTCTATAAAATGGCCAGCTATTGGAAATTGGAATTTTAAATTACTAAATGTAAGCTTCCATTAAAACGTATAGAAGAGATTTACAAAAAAATATATTATTAGAATGAAATTAGTGAGGACGATTGTAAAAATAATTGATTGAATTGAAGTAGATATTATAGTTAATGATACGGTTTTCTTTTCATGGAAATGGATATATGTACTTTTTTTAGCTGTCCGGTTTAGCTCATTAATTGAATTTGTCTCTTTAGGAGTGCAATGCTTGGAAACCAATTAAAGTTAACTAAAACTTTATTCGACTGAAATCACATTGTGTAATTATGGCTTATAAACAACTGAATAAAAATTTATCTATCTATCTATATCTAACCTTCAAATTGATGGACATAGGTTATATCATCACACAACACAACACACAAGTCACACAACCCTTTGCTAATTGTATTGTACTGCTTGTTGTGTGGTATGTTGGTTTTGTGCAGCAGAACCTGTCATTTTTATCAACAAAGAGAAAATTTTTGGGTGGCAAAATCCTGTACACCCATCATAACATATTATTACTGCAAGCAAATGCAACGAAAGATCCTGAATGAATACGAAAGGCTCACATGTATGAACGAAGTACGCACTAACACAGCTGCTAAATATTAGCAGCAACGATGGTATTCATTATTCATTGTCTGTGGTGATATGCGATGCGTATAATAAAAAGCGAGCCACGTAAAGTCTTACTAACGAACGCAGAATAATAAGGATATACGCAACAATGCTAAAAGCGAAAGTAGTTTTGTGTGAGACACAACATTGCGGAGCAAAACGAGACCATTATACATGCATAATAGTGCAATAATATGCAAGCCTTTCTCATTCATAAAGACAAAAATACAGCTCTTTCAGTTCAGATAATATGCACTCGCTTCCTTCGTAAATCCACTTTTCGCGTGTTGGTAAACAAACATTGCGAACATTAAAAGCAAGTTTCGTTCAATAATTATTCGGCTAATTGTTCGCCTAGATAATTGCCAATGATGTAATTGCTGTAAGTTTCTTAGACATGGTGTCACGTCGATCTAAATCGCTTCTGCAAAGTAAATCTAAAAAAATACCGTACGTAATTCATCGTCCTGGATGACAAATAATTTTACAAATTTCAACACAAAATGTTAAAAAATAAAGGTTTATTTTAGCGCCAGTCATGAAAAGGGCAGTATTTTTCACAGATCATCTCCCATTTCCTCTCCTCATCCTCATATTAAAATGTACAATTTATGGAATGACAAAATGATAATACAATGGTCGGACGGGCATTAATCATGTATTTACGCAAAAAAAAACCTTTCTCTCTGTGCGTGTGGTGGTGCTATGAAATGAAAATGAATTTGCCCATTGTATCATTTGTATTGTATATTCATTGTATTTCGTCCTTGCACTGCACTCTCTATTTCTCTACTACTCTCAAAAGTTTCAAACCTTTGCTTTGTCAGCACGGTAAGTCAGTATTATAGTTTTCATCTCTTCTTTTCCCTGTTAAAACTCTTTATTTTGGTGTTATGTACATTTACTATACACTCGCTGATTCTGATGATTTTGATGTTAGAAAAGGTATTGAAATTGAAATACTACTTTGACTACTACTACTGCGGACAGCAGAAATAGAAATGGAAGGAGCAAGAGCAAGTACTTTTTTACTTTTAGTAAAGTTGAAGACGAAGATCCAAAAACGAAAGTACGATTCAGTAGTAAGAGTAAAGTTCTGCCTAGTTTTTGTTTCTGTATCTTTGCACAAGGAGCGAACACACTGAGACACACACTCTTCAAGTCAAGACTCAAGACACAACATGCAACACACACACTCACACACCACAACCATCCATTCCATACCATAACAACCTATCAACAGTATCAACACGACGACGAATCCAATATTATTTTTGTGCTCTTCGCACTCCTGACACAAATTCAGCAGCAGAGTAGTAGTAGCAGTAGTAAAAGAAAAGAAAAGAAGGCAACCACTAAAAACAAATTCGTTATAATTTTGAGAAGTAGAAAAGAAAAGGATATTTTAACAGAAAGTAAGTAATTTTTACTAAATTATTTTCTACTGCTACAAATTTAGTTAGTGTTAGGTAGGAAGAATATTGAAATCGTGATTTTTCTCTTTCCTAAAAAAAATCTTTACCTTTATTTTATTATGATGGAAAGAAAAGAAAAGGAGAAAAGTTATGATTATGATGATTTACGACGATTTATTTGGAGTTTAAAATTAGTGTCTCCTATTTCAGCTTTTAACGTAGAAAAATACATAATTGGAGGGCAACTTGGTGAGCAATGAAACTTTTAGGGCAAGATCAGGGCAGATCGTAGAAGTATTTTTGTTCCATTATGGTATTCTTTCTTTCTCTCCTCTTCCTCTTTCCTCTTCTTTAGTGTTTCCTGAGGTGAAAAGTCATCATTTCTTAATAGTATTCATCCATAATTTGCAATTTTGCAAGCAAAGGTAAAACGTTTTGATAGGGAGAACATAATCTTTTCTTAAATGCAAATGAAGGACAGAAAAACGAAAGTCTGTCACAGTCACATCATATTATTATGTCATGCGTTTTTAGACAAGATATTGTTATTTTGCGTTGTTAAAGCCATTAGGAAATTTGATTTGATCATTTAAAACTTATGTCTTCTTATTTAGCAGCCCTGTTCATCATTCTTCTCGTGTTGCCGTGATTTCCAGGTTATAATTTCTTCGATTTTCAAGGGAAGAGAAGTGCTGGCTTCGTAGGTATACACGTTAAAATATGATTGTCAGCCATTTTGCATTTTTGTGTAGTTTAAGTATTTATTGTCATAACTCTCAGTTGATACTATGTGATTCACTCGTCGTTGTCTGCTAATAATCAACGTTAGTATTCGTCATTTAATAGCTTCAACTTCTTAGAATTATCACAAGAAAGTAGGCCGCTGACTGATGAACAATGGATTGCATTTTACTTTTAGCAATCAAATTTTTGTATAAATGTATTGAATATTTTTATTATGAGGTAAATGGCACCTGTAATCTGTAATAATAAATAAATTTTGACGCTTACGTAGGTATTGAACATAAACTTGTCCTGTGCGGAATCGATGTGTAACTTTTAAATTTTAAAGATAAGTTGTTTGAAAGACAAGCAAAGAACTTGAGATCAATCTATATCAAATTGTAAGTTACCTAACTGCCTGCTGTTCTTCTGCTTTAATTAATTATTAATAATGATTGCTTATAATCTAATTTTGAATTAATACTTGCTATTCTGTTGCAGGGATTGCGATGGAATAACCAACCTGTCGTAGATCACACAGATTAAGAGTCTTCACGAGAAAGTTTCTATTGTAGTGTCATCTGTTTTCAAAATGGCAGTTGACCAGGTAATATTTTGTTTTAACTGTAGAACATTTTGAGTTGAGTTGGTTTCAGAATTAAACTTGAATAATTTTTGGTGAACAGGAAATCCAAAACTTTCAGGTATTCATTTTTAGAATTGCAATCATTTGCGAGAGGTCAAAAAAACTCATTTTCTTCCAACTGTTTTAGAATTCTCCTGATACGTTAGTGAAATGCCAGCTGCTTTTAGAAAGAGCCTCCTCATCATACGCTCAGCTGTTAGCTGCCACAACACTTACCAAACTGGTGTCTCGTCCTGCTCAGATCATCTCTTTACAGCAGCGCATTCAAATTAGTGAGTAAACAAATTTT
>JAHZNJ010001545.1:0-35974 GCA_027744475.1 Lepidocyrtus cf. sotoi NNG-2020 | reverse complement strand
ACAGACGGACAGACAAAAGCACTAATCGCATGACTAGCTTTCACTACGTTCAAGCTAGTAATAAGTAGGGATTAGCTTTATTTTATGTATGCTGCAGCTTTTGTTTAAAGTCTTGTTTAAAGGCAGAGAAAAACGAACTATAAAGAAATGTTTTCTTCCATTCAGAAGAAATTAGATAACATGGCGACACAAAAGGATTCCTTTTTTCACTTTCCCACCTTCTTCAAAGAAGAAGATTTTGTTTGTCTATTTGTTTGTTTGAGGAAAAGTGAAAGTTGATATTCAGATTACACATTCTCTAAACATTCTTCTATTGTTGTTTGTTAAAGGACTAAAAAAGGAAGGTGTTTGATCCTTTACACAGCAGCAACAGCAGCAGTAGCAGCAGCGGAGCACCTCCAGTTGTAGGTAATGGGAAAACGATGTGAGGTGTTTAACGTTTACCACAGGCTTGGGAATGGGGAAAAGAATACCCAACACCACCTCCGCCACCACCACCATCGGCACCATCCCAATTCTCAAGTCAGTGTGTAGGTGTTTGTTAAAGAAAAAGGAGAGTGTGTGCCTCTCTTTCTCTTTTGGGTACTGCAAAACACGAGCAAATATTCTTTTCCGACATTCCGAAAATCCGACATTTATTTTTACAAAAGGAAAAAAGAAGAAGAAAAAGAGAAACGGGAAGAGTAACATAGAATTGGAAATATATCCGGAATGTCTTGGGAAATCGTATAGGTAAAGTACACAGAAGAAGGTTTTAAATCAATAAATCACCTTCCCAAAGTGATCCCCTTCCGCCCTTATAAATTTATTATCGTGTCGTTTTATTTATGCGGCAGTGTAGTAACTTGCAAGATATTATTATTCCTTTTCGAAAGAAGCAGTAGTAGAAGAAACTTCAAAATATAACCAATGTATGTGTTTGTGTGTGTGTGTGTGTGTGTGTGTGGCAGTCTCTATTTCTGTCTCTCTCTCTTTTAAGTCAGACGAAGTCATGTATTCGTATAGGTACTCCACCTTCTCCCCTGGACATGAATAGGTATTCGTGCATGGAAGTCAACTTTAAATATTGTCTTGTCCTTCATAATCTTAATGCCAGCACACGATTTGTAGTAGTGAAAAAAGGAAGAAATATAAAGAAAAGTGTTTTGTGCTGTGCTGTAAGTAATATAGGAAAAGAAGAAAAGGTCGAGTAGCAGTTGTTATTTTCTGCTATTTCATTCATTCCCTTTTTATTTTCGTATTCATTTCCCCCTCCAACTCCAATAGTGCTGCCTTTGCTCCTCTCTCCAGCATGCTGAAGGAGATCTACAAAGAACGGTGGTGGTGCTGCTGGTGCTGGAAAAGATAATATCGTGACTTCTTTACTGCCGGCGTTCCCAATATTATTTATTTATGGAAGAATATTTTACACGAAATTCTAAAAGAAGTAGATATTTTATTTTTGAAGTTGCCACACAAGTCTGGAGTAGTCTCAAGGATAAAAATAATAAAATCGTATTTATACGGAAGGTAGTAATAAACAGAAAAAAATATTAAGAATTCCTCTTACCTTCTCTCTTTTCTTTTAATATTTCAAACGATTAAAATCAAATAATCTTTTCTTCTTTTATTGGCAAGATCTAATTCTATTCTATTCACATCACATCAAATCGTACATACATACATACACAACATGGCAGCTCAAACGTCTTTTCAATTCACATCAGGTTTGATTTTCTAGCACAGAGCAAGCAGCTTTCAAAAGAAAGTATGTAACATTTTCCTGGTTTTCTGGTTTTCTAGTTTTGAATAACTTTTGTTAAATGTGTATACAGACACACTCATTATTACATATAAAGGAAGGAGCATTATTATTGGCGAAAATGGTTTTGAAGCTTCTGCTGTTGCTGCTTCATTGTACAAGTTTATTTACTTATTTACACAACGCTTCAATTCAACTATTAACCTATTCAATTTCTTGCAATTTAAGAATAAAAATAAACTGAAAAAAATGAGTCTGAGCAGAAGAAAAGTGGAAAGGGAAAGCAGTAGACTAAACTTTTTATAGAGAGAAAGAGAGAGAAGTTTGTAATATTTCAATAAAGAGCTTATTTGCTTGTAGTAATAGTGTAATAGTTATGCAAGTATATACATAATATTTAGAAACTTTCTCTTTTTTAGAACGAAAATCCAAGGAAAGAAAAATGTATTTTAGATTTAAAAAAAAATTTTCTTCTTACCTTCAGCAAATTAGTTTTCCTTCACATCTTTTAGCCGTGAACATCTAAATTTATATTCATTTTCTAAAAGTCAATTGCAGTTTTACTCTTTCCACCGCACCACCACCACCACTCTCTTCCAATTCGTTTATTTGAAGCAAAAGATTAAGTAAATCAGAGTGAAAGGGAGGAAGAGGGTGAGAGAAAAAGAAGGAGAGCGGGAGAGAAAGAGAAGAAAGAAGTGCAAAAAAGCTTCCATCATCATCATCATCACGATCAAACAGCAAACCCGGATTTGCATCACAAAAGCTGAAATTATTCTACTCGACTCTCTCTCTCTCCCGCAAGGAAAAAAGTGTAAATCGACAAATGCAAAAAAATATAATAATATTCCCAGTTTTCATTTACTTTATTTAAATTACTTCAAGTAAAGAAGAAAGCTACTCAGGAGAGGAGAAAAGCGAAGAAGGAAATGAATACATGAGTGGTGATGGGAGAAAAGAAAAGAAAAATTTAGGAAGGAAAGAAGGAAGGAAAAATTCATAACGGAAAAGTCCAATCCCTTCCCACCGATTTGGTTAGAAATGTAATCGTATCTCGGTGTATGTATATCAGTTATGGAAGTGTAGGAAACATTTTTTTGAATTTTTCTTTTCAAATTAGAATCAAAATTCTACCTACAAATTTCTAAAAAGGATCATGAATAATGTAAACGACTATACAATTAAGAAAAAAGGGTACGATATAAATAAATAAGTACAAATTTTTGCATCTTGTTGCGATTTAAAGGTCTACCTTTTTAGAATCTGTGCTTAAAAACTAATTTTAATTATCAGGACTTACCTTATTTACCTAATTATTCCTAAGGTTTATTGTGAATGTAAATGGTCGTTATCACACGGAGCTTACAGGTGAAAGGAAATTGAAAGGATTACATAAATTTGATTCTTTTGAATGGATTGCTGTAGGTTTTTGGATTTTTGGATGGATGGATTTGCGCAGCGTTTTTTTGTAATAACCGTCAAAAATATTAAATCAGGATTTCGTTAATTATTATTATTATTGTTACCATTATTATCATTATATGTGCTCCTTAACCTAGCTTTATTCTAGTTCAAAAATCATTTCTCTGGAAGAAAATATTTCTTATACATCACCATTACCCTTAAGAAGAAAATAAATTATTTTCGCGAAGGAAAATCTCGAGTCCAAAAAGGCATTTGAAGTACACCTTATAGTCTTTGTAGCTGTAAGAGAAACCAAGCGGGGGAGAAACTGAGATGCTAGCCATTACATTCACTTTTCATTAAATTTTTACTTAAGTAGGCATCATCATCATCATCATCATTTAATCATCCTCAAGATCTAAACTCTACTTTATTAATAGAAGAACATTCAAAGCTTCACTGCATTGCAAGTTTTAAACTTGATTTTATACGCACAAACACATCCGTTGTGTAGTATAGAAGAGCTCCAGAGAAAAACAAGATACTTTACTAGTATAAAACAATATAAGGTAGTAGTAATTATGGAAACTGTACGTATAATAATAAGAATACATAAAATCTTCGAGTTTTGTTGCATTAAACTGGCAAAGCAAAGTACGTGTACATTACAGGAACAAAAAGGATTACCAATCACTGCTAATGACTCAAATGGGAAATGAGTTGTAAACATGAAGCCCGTTTCCGTACTCCTCATCTTCTTCCTCTTCCTCCTCTTATTCTTCTTCTTTTTCTTCTTCTTTTGCTTTTCCACAACACTTCATTACTCAGCTCAACTAATAAAGGAAGAGAAAGACTCCTCACTTGAACTGGTCTAATTTAAACCATAAATTTATTATCCAATCGTCTTCTCCTCATTTATGAAGGTACTACGACGACGAGCATAATACTCGTGAAGAAGAACTTTTCACTAAAGGTTCACCACCACCATTTCTCGTCTTATTCACCACCAAACATACTACGAGCACCACACCACCGCTACTATTACTACTAATACTGTACTACAAACACTACCTCAATGGAACGAAAACTCCTTTTATGCATGACCTGTCACTTTCTCTCTCCCACTCTTGAGTCCCTCTCTCTCTCTCTGAAAAAAGCAGCGTATTTCTTCTACGAGGCGGGGGTAAAACGACGACGTAGGAAAAATGATTTTAATATGGAGTTTTCATTATTATTATTACTACACAGTTTTTTCTTCTCCTTCATTTAAACGCGGAAGCTGAAAGTACGCACTTGACTTTTTTCATATAATAATAACAACAATTGCATTGATGGCGGGAGAGAGCATTGCGATCGAGCGAGGGAGCAAGCACTCATCTTTATAATGTTTTCTTTTCATTATGTAAAGACTCGGAAGGAAGAAGAAAAAGGAATAGAATTTTTCAAGTGGAAAATCTCATAACATAACATACAATACCATACCATACACGGATTACTAAATATGTCTACAAGTGCTTTTTTTCTAAAATAAAAAGTAATTTTTTTTTGCTCGTAGCTGCTTCCCTCTTCTGAAAAGTTAAAACTGCTGTAATAAGGGCGGTTTGAAGAGTGTACAAAATCTTACATAAAATCAGCCACCGTCATCACCTCCAAAAAAGGCTTAATGATGATGATGATAGTAGCATGGAAAGTTTGTGCATTATGGCGCATTACATGTCAGATTCAACGGAATCATTATTGTTGGCAGAATCTTCTTCCACGTGAGGCTGCTCTATGTACATTTTTAGCTCAATATTTTTTTAGATTGAGATAAATGAATGCTGAATTCTGAGGTGAAGGTAGTGGTAAACTAATTGTTTCATCATCAAAATCATCATCATCATCATCATGATTATTTTTATTATTATCATTTATGATTATTTTTATGTATTACGTTTTGACTTTGACTTCCCTAACGCAACAATTCAAATGTAATTGATTGGTTAAGCCCATAGGAGACCTCTTTATGTTTCTTTACTCAACTCTAGTCCGTACTCGTTTTTAAGACAGAAATGCTGGGAGAAAAGAGTTAGCTGATGTTTTTTCCTTTTCTTTTCGATATTTGCTACGCTGATGCATAAAGAATAAACGGAAGAATTGACTTTATAGTGCCATCCCTGTTTTCACCTTGTCTTGTAGTTAGACAAAGTGCGGTTTTCCCGTTTTTCTTTTTACTTACCTCTCTCTCTCTTTCTCTTTTCCCCTCTACCTCTTTTTTCCAACTGCCTTGGGAAATAATAAGACGAGCTTGGCTGACAAGAAAGAAAGAAAGAGCAATACACACTGACTGACTTACTGACTGAATGTTAGGTTAGTGAGAAAAGCTCCGACGAAGAAAAAGTACAAAAGGAGTAGTAGTAAGTAAGAATGGACGTATTTCAGATATATTTAGCGGAGAAATTAATATGAAGGGGAAAAGGGCTTATTGTTAGCTATGAACTTACTTACTACATACTTCGCTGCTTTCATTCAAGTCAGTATTTGAGGATGTGCTTAACCCATGGAGTGAGATGTGAGAAATCTTTTGAAACAGTAAATAAAATGTTCCCTCTACAAAATTTATTCTGATGTGCAACAACATTTTCTTTTCCTTTGTCATTCTAGAACTGTTCTGACTGCAATAGTTTTATAAGAATAAGAGGAAGCAAAAAATAGCGAAATGTCATTACGTTAGGTCTCGTAACTAGAAAACCTTTAATTTCATGCAGCGTCTTGTTTTTATTTTTAAAAAATTATTTTTTGCGCGTTTTGTTAGACTTAATTGCTGATGTTTCCTCTTTTAAAAACGAATATCGCCTGATGAATAGTTCATCGCAATACGCTTCTTTTGAATCTACTCACTCACCACCACCAGTTGTCATTGTAAGTGTCTATTTTGATCAGTTTCCTATTTTGTGTATGTGATTCAGACCCTTTAAATAAACTTTTAGTAGATTTTGTTGAGGCTTTCGGTAAACGTGTAGTAGTACA
The DNA here is from genome assembly GCA_027744475.1 of Lepidocyrtus cf. sotoi NNG-2020. NCBI lineage: Eukaryota > Metazoa > Arthropoda > Collembola > Entomobryomorpha > Entomobryidae > Lepidocyrtus > Lepidocyrtus cf. sotoi NNG-2020. Next base: position 29,820 of record JAHZNJ010001545.1, on the reverse strand, counting down.
TCTTTTTTTACATACATGCAGGTATACATAATATGTATATTAAGTAGACTACTGTTAACCAATTTGCAGAAATGAATTTGAGATGAATTGCAATTTAGGAAGAGTATTAACAGCGAAGGAGTGGAGAAGTGAAACTATTTCTGTCAATACTATGAATATTATCTTTTTCTTTATTTCTTCCTTTCTCTCTTTTTCTGCCTCTGTTCTTTCGCCGTGGTAGCTTTAGTCAGTAGTAAACCCAGCGTTTAATCTCTGCCTCGCACTTTCCCATGATACTCGCCAAGATAAAAAGAAAATAAAGAAGAAAATCAAAGAGGGAGAGGAAGAGAGAGATGATTTTGGCAGCAGAAACAGAAAACGATACTGGTTGAGAGAGAAACCCCACCACTACTATCGTATCATCATCATCATCATCATCATCATTATCTTTACCGTTCAACAACAAGAGAAAGTAATATGAATGTTTCGCTTTTCTTCCTTTAGCCTCCGTCTCTCTTCCAACTTCCGCCAAAATAATATATATATATATATACACAGATAGTACGCACATGATGACGATGATGATGATGATGATGATGTGTAGCTGGATAGGATGTTGTTTATATTATATGTCGTACTCCTCCTTCTTGATAAGAAGCTAAGATGAGTTTTTTTCGGAATAGTAGAAAAAGAAAACGAAGAAATGCAAACGTTTCGTACTCCCACTGTAGTAATATCTATTATGCTTACAGTTTTTTTCTTATTCTCCCTTCTCATTCTTTTCCAGCGCTACTACCTAAGGTACCTTAATAAGCTAGAGAAGAGTAAGAAATGGAAAGTTTTTTCCTTTTGGATAATATGCTTTTGCAATCACTACGTAAACTTGAGAGAGAGAGAAACAGATAAAGCGAGAGAGAGAGGAAGACGATCAAGATGGAACAACGAACAAAGCAAAACCTTGTTATTTCCAACTGCCATCAAAGAAAAATATAGATGCATCCAAACAATATCTCTCCGTGTAGGTACTTAGTTACTTACCCTTCTCCGTTATTTGCAATCTTCCTCCAATTTTATTTACTTTTTGAAGGCAGTTTTATCGAAACTAATGTAAGAGAGAAGGATAAACAGCAACTACTGTTCTTGCTTGGTGGCGGTGCGGTGCTGCTGGTGCATTCGTTTTATTATGTATAGATGGGTAAATACTTAAACTTTAACAATACTATTCCTGCTGTGTGGAGTAAACGAAATATGTAGTTCTTATTCGTCTTTTATTTACCTAGTATAAATACAACTTAGGTAGAAATATAAATACTGGTTAAGCAACAAAAACCTTTTCTATTTTCTGTAAACACACTAAATAAAACGGTATTTGTTGTTTTGGTAACTGTAGTGTTTTTAAAATCGTAATAATAGAGGGAAACAGACACAAGCAATTAAATAGTCTATATCAATGATCATCAAATAAAATAATAATGTTGAAATCGAACTAGAATTTAGCTTCACGAAGTGCTTTTTTCTTCTTGAGACTCGTTTTCGCCAATCGTAGGATGGATTCAGGGAGATTTTGAATTCCCCTCCTATCATTTCGACCAACCACCACAAAAACTTTTCATCGTCGCCAACGCCGCTGCCACGATCCCTTTTGCTGTAATGATTTGGGCATGTGGTGGTGGTGGCAATGGCAATTTTTTTCAAGTCTCGTTTTGGAATAACATCGATAAACAGCAACATTGCCAAACCACACAAGAGTCTTTCCTTTTCCTCTACTTTCTCTTTATCTCTCTCTTCTCATTTCACTCTCTTGTTTTTCTTGCTTACTTATTATTATAGATTTTATGGAATAAAATACGATTAAGAGTTGAAATGAATTAAAACAGAGAGAGACAGAGAGAAGTCAGAGAAATTTGCGGTCTTTTTGTTCAAAACTTGGAGAGGGAAAACAGAGGATGAGTGAAATACTTCAAAAGAGAGAAAGTGAAAAGAGGGCACAGCGGCGCAACTAGTAAAACTGCTCTCTCTCTCTCTCTCTTAAACGCAAGTTTTGCTGTTTATAAAACGCGTAGAGAAATAGAGACAGAAGCAAACAAAACATTTCATATCACACAATACTTTCAAAATTTTACAACAGAGCGAATTGAATGTGAGCATCACGTTGTTGTTATTCGGCTGGAGATCCCTCAAAAGTAGCATCAAAGCTTTCAAGTTCACTTCTATCAAAACTAAACCCGATACTTGTTTTTATTTTTTTTTCATTCTTTTCTCTCCTCTTGGCTTTTATGGCTCTACCCTTACACAGAATATTGTGATTATGATGATGATAATGATGATACCCTCGGAAATGAATAATATTCTTCTACTTACACAAAAGACCAAAAGCGAAACAGTTGCTGTTGCTCCTGCTGCTATTACAGAAGCGAGAAACGTCCATGCAACCTTTCTCTTTTCCCCATTTCAAGACTATTGACAAGAGAAAAAGAGGATTTCATGCAATGAAATAATATAGCCTTGAAAGACTGAAAGTAAAACCGGCGTTATTTTCATAAGAATATAAAATGTTTTGAAGAAGGAAAGGGAAAAAAGAAAAGAGAGAGAGGTAGAAGGAGAGAGAGAAAGAGAATGCGAAGCACCTTACAAAGCCAAAAGCTGTTTTTCAACTGAAGTGTTAGATCTGGTGCTTGTGGTGGTGCTTGGCTCATACTTATTATGGCGTAACTCTTCATATATGTGAAAAGTGTCTCTTCTTACGAACACAAATATATAAATACCTGAGTCCTGTATAACGAACAATGACATTTTAAAATATTATTATATTATGATGTTATAATATATTAAGTGAAAGAACTTTAGTGGTAGATGGATGGATGGGCATTAAGAATAACTTCTTGCTTTCCGGCTAAACTAAACTTACACTTCACTGACAGTCTTTTTTTTTCAAAAAATATTGCTTCACTGGTTTAATAATAAATATACGGTACATCCTGCTCCTCCCTTGTTTGCGTTTTGTTTTGCAAATAGAACTGTGCAAAATTTTTTATGATTATTAAAGGAGCTGATTGACTAGAAGCTTTGCAAGTAACAAAATAAGCAAACAAAACTACTGTCAATTTAGGAAGATTGCTGATTGCTTAAGAAGCATTATATTCCCTTTGGGTCGGAATTCGCCCCCTGAATGTTCCACGGGCACGAAGTGCTTGACCATTTTCCAATAATAAATAAGTAACCTTGCGAAATCTTCACTCATTACAATACAATACTTTACAATAAGAAAATAGAATAACATAATATCTTACTTACTTACTCAACGAAAAAGTCTTTGTTTGAGGTAAATTTGATGTCACTTTTTGAGTGGCTTCTTAATGAAAACAATTATCACAAGAGTATGGGAAAACAAGAGTGTTGTGGCGGTCCGGTGGAGATGATGCCGATAATGATAATAATAATGAAAATTATAATGTTCTCGCTGCTGATACTTTTTATTCATGTAATGCCGTGTAGAATTTTTCCTTTTAGACAAACTCCTTATGTAAAATTGACATGTCCTCTGTACTCCCACCATAACGAGAGAGAGCGAGAGTTTTGTTTAAAAACCAGGCGAAAAAATGTAAGCGACTTTCTCTCCTTTGCATATAGTAAAAGCTTAAAGAGGAGCTTTTTTCTCTTTCCTTCTTTATTTCACTCTAGTACTCTCCTTGCCGTTCCTTTTTTCTTCCCCTGAATGCTATCAAAGCATTTTTTCCACTCTTTTCCAGAGTTTCTTCCAATATGCAACTTGAATAAGAGAACACGACGACGAAAAAGCATACGTAAGTGAGAGAAGAGGCGCGTAGGTATATTTCTCTCTCTCTGTATGTGTGTGTTGGAAGATGCCTTGCTGATCAGACAGAGGAAACACTAAAATTTGTATTTGCAGTAGGGATAAGGCCATGAGAGGAGCTTTCTCCTTCTTTCTCAAGTGGAATATAACGCTATTTATTGCATATGCAAAGGGTATGTTGAGGAGCTGGTTGGAGTAGAGAAAGAGAAAGCAAAGGAGGAAAAAAACGAAGCGCTGTAGAATGTACTGACTGACTGACGAGTGAGAGCTGCCGCTGCCGTTTCTCTCGTTGGTGGGTACATGTTGTTGCCTCCCTGGTATTTTTTCCCTCGACTCAAACCAGTTTTGTTTCACTCATTGTTCAGCTCAGACACACATGGTGCTTTTCTCCTTTCTCTCTTCGCCGCTTTATCTCGTTGGCTCTCTTACTCCGTTGCTCTCTGTCTCTGACTTTATTCTCAACTTGTGTACTTCACTTACTTTACTCCTCTCACTCTCTCACTCACACGCTTTCTCCAGTCACCTTCCTTCTCGACGACTCAGTCTTCCTCCTTCCAAATGTGAGGATTCTCAGTCAGTAGCGAAAATGACGAAGGTAGGAAATAATGTGTATGTGGAAGAAGTACACGAGGGAGGAGAAGAAGATTTACTGAACAGTCTCGTTTCTCCCCTGATAAAACTTACTCAAACCTGAATGAAGGGTATTTTTTCTATACCTTCATAATAATATTTCATACTACTACTACTACTCCATTTCCTTGTTATTCTACATTATCTAAAACAATTTCTCTTGTTATGTTTTTAGAAATTCGAGAGATGAAAAATGAGAAACAAAATTATTTTATAGAGACTTTTTGCGAAGGGAAAGATAAAGCAAAATACATCTTTGTTTAAAAAACACTTAATAAGCTCTTCCTCTCAATTTTTCTTTAAAACAGTATTTGAGTCTGATAAAGGACGGATGGACGTGTGAAAAGTGAGATGTGCATCAAATCTACTTTATAAAATAGGATTACATCCGTCGTTCTACTTACTTCTATACTTACTAAACTATAGTAGGATTGCTGTGAAAAAACTTTATTGGTTCTGTGTGATAAAGTGTAGGAAACAAACTTTACTTTTTTAAGTCTCAATTTAACTGATTTTTTTCTATTTCGAAGGATATATTCCCTTCAGTTGTCCAATTCGATTGATTGAATAAGTCCAAAAATAAAAAAAAAAACAAAAAGCTACAACAGCAACAACAACAACAACACCGATAAAATACTACACTTCACTACTTTAATTGTGCAAAAAACAAAAAAAAAACAAACGATTGCATTGCTTTTAATTGTGCAAAAAACAAAAAAAAAAACAAACGATTGCATTGCAACAGAAACGAGTACAAACAGAATCTTAAACAATTGCCGCCGCTGTTGCTCCTAAAAATAAGCATCTTTTTGCCATCTTGAGGGCAAAAAAGTTTATCAAATAAAATTTAGCACAGAGTAAAAAACTTTGAGGGTAAAGCCAATCCGAATACCTCCTACTGCACACTTCATTAGACTTTTAAATAAAGCAGAAAAGGTTAAGGCTGCTGTTGTTGTTCTTGGATTTTATTGAATTGTTCTCTTTAATTTTCAATGAAAACATGTTCGAGCAATGTAATAGAACGGATAGTGTTTCGCCTGCTGATCAGGAATGACAATGTAACAATAAAAAAGTAGGAGAAAGAAAAAAGAAATAAAGGGACACACACAAAACATAAAAAAGTTATTTGTGAAGGTTACCATCAAAAACAAAGAATAAGAGTGATTTAGTCCAACTCAGAAGACAGAAACAAGAAGAACAACAAAAACAGAAGAAGAACTTGAAGTTTAAGAGAGAGACTAGAACAGAAGCAACAAAAATTTATACTGAGCACGAACAAAAAAGCGCCACAATCTCCTTCTTCTCTTGACAATCAGGAAAGCGCTGATGCCGTTGCGTTGCCGCTGCCATCCTAGTTGCTCGTAGGAGGAAGAAACTATTTTTTTTGCACATGAATGCATTGAATTGATCCTTGCAACTTGTTACAGAAAATTGTCCAAGGAAAAAAAACAGTGTTTTGGCGCATCACCGCAGTAGCATTAATGCGGGAATACTATACTTCGATACTTCATACTGACTTATCATTGTTGCCAAGAAGAACAACAACGACAGCAACAAGAAAAGCATCATCATCATCATCCCTCTACCTAATCAGTTTTTTTCTTGTTTCTGCTTAAAATTCTTCTTCAGAATTTCAAGCAGTGTTTAAAGGCACATTTTTCTAGAATTCAAATTCAAATTCATACAAAATACACAATTTTGTACATTTGTCTTGAAACGCAAAATAAGCTTAAGCTGGAGCACAACGGTTGATAAGATGTTTTTTTGAAAGCAAAGTTTGACGTTATCATTGCTGAAAAATATGACATAAGCTGATTTTTTACAATCCATTAGCTAATAAAAAAAGTTATGGAGAGTAGTAAAAGTAAGTAAAAGTAATGCTAAGTAAATCAGAAAAAGCGATAATTTTCCTCTACCTGAGAAGAATCATTTGAACTGAAATGTCATAATAATAGTGTAAATAACTGTAAAAACGGGTGTGTTATTCTCTTACTGGAGTGAATGTCAAAAGAAGAAGAAAAATAGGAAGAAGAAGATTCCTTTTTGCTTTCACTCACTCGCCGTCGCCGTTCCTTCACTATCACAACTAAAAGTAGTAGCAGGACGTTTATCTCTATAAAACTTTATGACAAGCATAACAATATATTATGTATGATTGCTTTCCTGTTTGTGCACACGCACAAAACAAGCTCTCTTAACTAACTAGCAGATTCCTTGAATATACTATACATGGACTGGAGCTGCCTGTAAGAAAACTGTTTTCTTACAACTTCTCCCTCTACTTCTCTCCATCTTACAAACATTCGCACATCCGAGCATAAAAAACTTTTTGTTTTTATCAAATAAATTGTCTCGCAGAAGAACCAAAAAAGAAGAAAGAATAGTAAAAACTATTTAAATTTAAGAAAATCATAATACATTAGTGACTATTATTTACTCAATTTTTTTCGAGTATCCAATCCACATCCTCCTCCAGACAAAAAAGTTTCCCTTCTTGTTTCAGTGCTAAGAGAGAAGCTAGAAGGAAGGACGAAGAAAGAACTTTTAAAGAGGAGGAATAAAAAGATCTCTCCTCCGCCGCAGTTTCTTCTTCCAAAAAGGAAAAAGCTGACATTGAAGTTGAATTGCTGAATGAAGCAGAAGCAACGTTTTTGTTGTTGGAATTAAACGGTAACACAAACACAAACACTACGTGAGAAAGCGGTCAATACATAAGACAACGGCCATAATTTAATTGAGTACTTCCACAGTTCTTTACAGGCATCCCCGCCATCACCAACTCAAGCTCGTAAAAACAAGAGACAAAAGAAGAAGAATATATTTACACACTTAGAAAAAAGAGGAAGAGGAGAAGTGACAAAAAGACTATAACAGCAATTTTTTACATGTCAAATTTACTACACACGTTTATTTTTATTGTCCATTTCCTTACTAGCTCTTGTCACGTAAAAAAAAAATTTTGGAGGGAAAAAGTATAGAGAAGAAGAACAAATTCGTCTGAGAATTTCCAACGAAGAGTAACTTCTTCCCTGTCTCTACTACTACTAGTATTACACTTCAGGCTAAAATGAACAAGTTGAAATGTATAATTCAATCTGGAGTAAAATTCTCCCGAGGTCTTCTTGTCGTCTCTTTAGTCCTCAAGTGATTTATCAGATCCGTTGAATAAACAGGAGAGAGAAACTGAGTCAACAAGAAAATGTATTGGAGTGGTTTTGACTTTTTGTGGGTGTACTAGAGGAAGACGAAGGACTTACTTTCTCTCTGTCTCTCTCCCTCTCTCTCTAACTCCCTCCATATCGTGCTGCTGATGCTGTCTTCTTACGCTCTTTGGACACATTTCGTACTGAAAAAGTGAAGCTTTTTAGTAGTATGAAACTGGAAACTGTAAAACTTCTTTTTATGCACCTCATTCAACTTTATAAATTGCTACTGTGATCATCGTGAACTTGTATAATATGTGATTCTGTGACAGCTACTACTACTACTTACTTACTTACTACAGAGCATCTGTAAACTAGCTTGAAAGAAAACTAGAGGGAGAGAGAGAGAAAAGGACTTTCTTCCACAAATAATACAATCATGCATCGCACCACCACCACCACCATCACCGCCGCCTCCCTATCATTTTAGTTTATCTGTGAAGATAAAAAAAAAGCTTACAGCAGCCCCTTCCTCCTCCTCACATTTTCTTAATATTTAATGAGACGAGTGCGACCAACCAAGAAAAAGAAATAAATGGAGGAGAAGAAGAAGAAGGAGAGCTGGTAAGTCTTCTGGTATGCTATGGCGTAAGCTTAATCAACCATTTTAATTTCATTAACTTTATTGTAAAACTCCACCGCCGAAGGAGAAGTCAAGTCAGGGAAGAAGAGAGATTGCCGCCCACCCACAAAAGCACATGTAGGTACTTACATTATAAAAAAAATTGTGTTTCTTCCTCCTTCCCACAACACTAAAAGTAGATGAAAAAATTCTTTTTTACAAAAACGACGACAAAGAATTTTTTAAGGAATCTCCTGCAAATGACATCGTAAAACGAGAAACAATTTCTGCGGAGTTTTTTATCTTCTATATATATATATTTTTTTTACAAATTCATGGCACGAAACTCCCAACAAGATTGCATCCATCCTCTGCTGCTAATGCAATGACAAAAACAACAACACACAGTGTGACGTGACAGTTAATGTGCGTTTGAGTTTTTCTTCGAGCAATCTACCATCTACTAAGCTTTGAATTCAACGAGCAGAAACGTTGTTGTATAAAACGTAAAAATATCATTCGGTTAGTATGACGGATTTCATGTAATCTGTGTAGCTATAAACTCTAAACATTCAAAGTACACACGAGTGGTCAAAAATATTAACAGGAGAGAATAAAGCCCGAATTTTCATGACAAAAAAACAAGTTTTATGTGATAAGGGAGAAAGAATGTAAAAAAATTATGATGTCACTCACTCTTGCTCTCACCTGTTTTCCTTCAAACAGCAACATACACGTACACAGTTTTAATTAAATACTATCAGTCAATTTCCGAGTCTCTGTCCTGTAACCTGTATATTATTACTATTACTTACAATATTTTCTGGAGTTTCCGTTTTCATAATATTGATCATCGGCCATCAGCAGCAAGTGCAGCAGCATCACCATCCATAGTATTATTGTAGCGCACAATTTATTACAAGTCCGGGGAAAATGCATTTATTACATGTATTTATGAGACAGTGTGAAAAATGTCAGAGTGCCAAGTAGAAAACTATCGTTATTACTACTACAAGTGTGCTGTCGACAATACAGAGTTTATTCTTTACTATAAAAAATAAAAGTGGTCGTTGTCGCCGTCATCGTGGTCGCTATAAAGGAAAATATTATATCTGCCTAACACCATCATCGTCGTCATCATCATCATCATCATGTCTTGGTTTTGGCTTGTAATACTGGTCATCTTTGTGGTGATCATTTTGTCAGCCATCCTTGGCAACTCCCTTGTCATGGTGGCTGTATGGAAGAACCGAAAGCTGAGGACGTGGACAAATTATTTTGTCGTTTCGCTTGCCCTCGCTGACACGCTCGTTGCCCTCTGTGCAATGAGCTTCAATGCCAGTCAAACTTTGTATGGGCAGTGGCTGTGGGATGGAGATTTCGGACAGTTTATGTGTGATGTAAGAATAAGTTTAATTATGTAGAAAAGAAAAAAACGCATAAAATATAAAATAAAATAAAAATTCTCTTAGATTTTTTTATTCCCCCTTCCTTGTGTGCCTCCTGCAATGATAAAGGAATAATTCATTTATTTTCTATTTTAATTTTTTTGTAGGTATGGAACTCCTTAGATGTCTACTTTTCTACAGGTAATTTTCTTAAGGACTTTTTTTCTCTTTCTAAATATCCATTATACGATTATACGTTTATTTTCCTATCTATTGTACATATTAAAACAATAAGACCATTAAACCATTATGATACACTAGGTTAAATTAAGTGGCAATTATTGTATCGCTTAGTTCATATATAAACGTTAAAGTTCAAGGCCTTCAGGATTATTACATTACTGCTTGCAAAAGAATAAACAACATGTCAAAATTCGGTTAGTCTCTTGTACTATGGCTATTTAACGAGTTAAAGTTATGTAGTAGCAGTTGTAGTAGTAGCAGTAGTTTAGTTAGTAAAATTGGCTTGTAAACAAACAAACTTTGAATGGACATTGATTTGTGAGAATAAAGTTAGGAGAGCCTACTAGCCTTGCCAAAGGGAAAGTAAATAAAAAACAAGAAAAGGCACCGTAGGATGAAGAGGAAGAAGAAGCAGTAAAACAATATATATTTCTTCTTCTTTACGTGATCTCCTTCCCTTTTACTGGCTTAACCCGCTGGCAAAGGAGAATGAAACAGCATAAAAGTAAAAACAAAAGTTCCTATTGAGAAAGTCTTCTCAGGACTAGCTAGAACAACAACATGAACTGCGGTGCTGGAGCCGGAGCCAAAACCATCAGAACGAGCTCGTACAATTCAATCAGGTCATCATAATACGATATACTACGTAGGTACGTATGTAACGTACCCATCGCCCATAAAAGAAAAAAAAGTCAACTCACTCAAAGTCAGACAAAAGAGGAAAGGAAATGTGTTCACGGGGGAAAGAAAAAAAAGATGGAAAGGCTCTCTCACAACAATGTGAATGAATGTATAAATGAGTGAGTGAATTTATCTTAGCGTACACTTCATTAGACGTGTACTTTTTCAACTTTCTATATTATGCGGCAACAAAACACAATAATAATATCATACACTCATCCTTCATTATGTCACCTGTTTTTATTGTGATACTGTCACGTAATGCATAATATAAAGGAGGAAAGGAAAAGAAAGGGTTTTCATAATGTCCGTTGATGTCTACTTATACATATATATTACATCCATATTCGTTTTGACAACGCAGCGCTGCGTATTGTTACATTTCCTAACGTACGAAAATGACTAAAAGCATGTGCCTTATAATCATCATAACGTAACGTAACCGTAACAGTAATGGTAAGTTTAATAATATGGGAAGATTACTTCTAGTCCAGTGATATGTACGTACGTAACGTAACGTAAGGAAGGAGTAACGACAACGACTTCATCCAAAATATTATTTAATCAATACTTTACTGATGATAGGGGAAAGAAAAAAAGTTTTACTAGAAACAAAGACAGGAGCTTACGCATATTATGTTATGGTGGGACCTGCGTACCATCCCATTACTTGTCATTCCATTTAGGTACTAGATGGCTTTTTAGAAAATTGTTTGTTCGTCGTTTCTTCCGCTTCGTATTTTAGCAGTAGCAGTTATGGCTAGCCAGCCTATTATTACCTATATGGAATAATATAAACTGGGTGGTCTGTCCACATATTATGCTGTTCAGTTACTTACACAAGAAAGGGTTTGGCGTTTCAAGTTTTTATGCATAACTTTAATTAATATGTGAATTCTAGAAGACAAAAATAATAATACTTTAATAATAATATAATATTCATATTGTATGAAACAAACACATTACAGTCATGTACCTTGTAGTTTGTAATTCCTAAACGGCGCGGCGCACCAAAAAAAGAAAGTCCCAGGTATAAATAAATACCTATCTAATATTAATAAACACTTGCAATGCAAACGATGAAGGACTAGATCAAACGTATGCTAACTTTTATTTCGACAAAGGTAAGGATGACATTTTGCTTATCCCCCGTTACGGTATCGACAGGCGGGCAGACAAACAGACTGATCACGTTACTAGATCTATCAATATGATGTTAGTAATGGAAGTATGAAGTTTAAGGCAGAAATAAAAAGTATCCAAAAACAAACTTGAAGCTTCTCCTTCTCTCTCGGTTGCTGTTTTGGTGGTTGCAAGAAAGGGGATTTTCTTGATAGATGGAGAATATGCTGCTAGTCCTTTCCTGTCTTAGGATAATGATGGATTGACGTGAATCAAGGTTGTGGGGGGAAACATGAAGTAGTTATGTATACAAACGGGATAGCTTACATAGATGCTCACTTAAGTACTTACAAGAAATTTAATTGTGCATTAATAATAGTTCGTTTGCTTCTGATTCTGATGTTGCTTTTGCTTTCCTGGAGAGAAAAAAACCTCTCACATCACAACAGAGAATGGCGAAATAGTCGATACATTCTTCTGATACTGGTGTTTTGTACATTAAAAAGGAATAAGCCGTCTTTTAAAATAATATTGCTTAAATACTTAATAATACCTTTCCATCTTCTTATATTGGTAACTTATTTCATATCTACCTTTCATGGTGTAGCAGTAGCAGTGAACTGCAAGCAACCAGCAGGAACAGGTAAAGATAAAAATAGCTTGGCGATTCTCTTAATATTAATTTGGAATGTTGGAGTAGTTGAGGAATCGACTGCTATGCTACCCTCCATACATTATATATATATCTGTATTTCGGAGGAACGGCCACACTCTGTAATTTCTGGAAAAAAGAGGTCGGAGGTTTTCTCAATAAATTCAGAGTGCACCTCCCGTTTCCAAACTACACAGCAGCAGCAAAGCAGCAGCAATCGTTCCGTTAAGAGCGAAGCTATGAAATAATATCTAATATTTTGCCCTTTTTGTGTAGAGAAATTATAAAGAAAGAGTGGTGCCTTCCTTTCTACTTTGCTAGTGCTGGGGTTTGTTCTCTGAAACAAAAATAGAATTGATCACTTTTCTTTTTAAAATATTTTAACTGTGCAGTGAAGGTATGTATGCTTGCTTTGTCTGTTCTATCTCGGCGAGGTAGTCGCTAGCTGTTGTTATTCTCATAAACGTAATAAAAATATAGCAAACAAAGGACAACAAGGTTGAACTCTTCTTATTTTTTGCAGTCAGATGAATCTACTAATTTATACTATTATACGCACCTCCCCATACTTTATAATATTTGAACTTACGCTGACTCTAATAGATCAATAGCAAAAAATACAACAACTGCATAAATACATTTTTCATATCAAGAGGAATTCAACTCTCTTGAATTTCATTTATAGTACAGTAGGAACTTCAAACTACTAGAATGTTTCTTCTTAGGAGTAGAAGCATAAAATTCAATCAATTTTCCTTCACACAACGTCCAATTTATAGAAAGCACTTCTCATTCCCTCACATCAGCACTCCCAGCCGTTTTATATAATATCTACTAATAATAATATGCAGAATAATATGCTCCTCATACAATGTAATAAATGACAGTATCCATCATGCATGTCGCCATCGCCATACTACAGCGGAATATTATATTATTAGGATGTCAAACAGGAATAGAAAAGAATAGTAGGAGTCGAATATAATTTACTTCATTGTAGTATTAAACTCGATTCCACTTCCTCCTCAGTGTTCTTAGTTTTCTTCTTCTTATGTTCTGTTCTGACATGGAAAAAATAAAATAATAAAATCGCATTAAATATTTGTTGGCAGAAAGAATGAAAAAGAGTAACGCCAAGGTTGCTGCTCACTATATAGTAGTACACTTGATTCAATCAAATTTACCACTTTTCTACACCATCCTCATCTCACAATGTCTCAGCAGCATCATCATCATAGCTAAATGCGCCGCAGCCAGGAAGAATAGAAACTGAGATTTGTCGTCGTTCGTATTTATAGTAGTGGTGGGAATTGCAGCAGCAGCAGTAGTTGTAGTCGTCAGAATTTTTGTATAAAATATCACAACAAGAAAGGAAAAAGAACGAATTCATCATCTCTAAGAAAAAAATTCGATCCCATTCCTTTCCTCTTCCGTGCCGCCGCCTCACTTGTTGACTTGTTTCAGCGACGAGAGAGAAAGGAGAGGAGAGAGAGGAAAGCTGAAATTATTTTTACTGAAGTTAAAGAAAAAGAGTGAACAGAAGTGACGTAGATATTGTTTATTGCTTTTTATCTATTCTCATCACACACGTTCAAATAGAATCTTTCTTGTCTTGAATCATCATCATCGCAGCATCATCATCTCCTACAAAGAATTGATTAAAGTGTGTGTGTGCCCGTGGTTAAAAGACAATCTAAATAGATAGCAATAGATAGAAGAAAGAATGAGGGCGAAAGAGAAGTCAGTCAATTCAGATAGTTCTGGTAAGAAACTGGCTGGTATAAAAACGAGGCAACAACATGAAAGAAGGAAAGTGAAATAAAACACACTTTCAGAATCAAGGGGAAGGATAATGAGTAGTAAGTTGAAGTGAAGTTGTATTTTTATTAAATCCTCTCCTCCTCTTCTTTCGTTTCCTGATTTTGCATAATAAGTAATCACTCACTCTCTTTTTTCTCCCTCCCTTTTATCATTTTTTACTTTCACGAGCAGTAGCACTCTTTTTCCTTTCTTTCAGGGTGAATGAATGAATGAGTGAGGCTATGATGGTGGTGGCGGTACTACTTTGCTATTACTTTCTCCACTACAACTTCCGCTGAAGCGGTAGCAGTGGCTGCTGGTTAAAAGCATTATAATACCGTCATCATATTATAACGACGGTGATGGAAATATTATGCAAGAATAGAAGAAAAGAAGAAGAAGATGAGAAGCACAACACTCTGCCTTACCACCACCCAACCACATCACTCACTCACTCACACAAAGGATCCAAAATGGCTTTATTTTATACCCTCAAACCGGCACACGTTTAGTGCCGATTACTCTCATTCATAAATGTTGTTACGCCAATCCATCTACCTATTTTGTTATTTGAAATACTAGAATCGAGAGGGAAGGAGAAAAGAGCAAAAATCATGGAAATCAAGAGGGGTAGTTACAAAAACACCGGAGGAAAGAGAGAGAGAAGGAATAATATAGTATGAAATAAGTAAAAGTAGTCGAGTAAGTAATGTTTGCTTTCCACTACAGTCATAGAGAATAGACAAGTCACTTTATACGTTACGTGTTATACGAAGATCCACATCAAGTGGTGGAAAGCTCAAGTTTCACAGTGAGGGAGGATAGAGGAGTCAAGTTCTAAACATTCTCTAATCCATAAAAGCTTAACTACATCATGCATTATACTATAAAACTAGAGTGGAGGGAAGCAAATGCACAAAAAGGGAAAAAGAAAAACAGATACAACAACAGGAGTGTGATTCCATTCTCGACCAGAATGAAACTCAATAGTAATGGAGATTCCTCCTTTTTGGAGACAAATGCATTTCACTGTTCTCGGGTTTCTCTTATGCAGCAAGGGAAAAAAGAGAGAGAAAGCAAGAAATCTAGCTCTATAACTGGAGATACCCTTGAAATCATGATACTTGCTTGTTTGATGGTGGTAGTAGTAGGATAAATTGAAGAACAAGGAAAAAGGAACGGAGAGAAGATGATTACATAATATTATTATGCTACTGCTCATTCATATTGTTTCTCCAGCAAGGGTAGTAGTAAGTGACATAAACAAAAATTCATACAATCAAACTATCGTTTTCCTCATTTCATTTCCCGGAAAAGAACAGAGAAAAAAACGTAATAAGAGAGAAAGAAGAAGGCGGAGATAGGGAGAGCGGAGAAGAAGAAAGAGGATAATAATAATAACGATATGATGATGATGATGATCCTCCACTTCATGATCATTTTGATACGACGTCAAATGGTAGCGGAGGGAGAAACTTAATGAGAAATAGGGCAAGCGGTAGCATACAATATTTATGTCATGGGTAGTCACAGTGCAGTAGTGCAGTAAGAGGAAAAGGACACTCTCTTAAAAAGCAAGTAAGATAGAGAGACAGAGAGTGAGTAAGCTAAACTTACTTACTTCTTATGTAATATTGAGTGGAAGAAGGAAGAAGAACAAGCAATTTGCTTTATTAGTCTATGATACAAAACCGTTTTATGTCACAAGCTAAAATACACTAATTGAATTTATGTTGGATTAAAAAGCTTTCTATTGCACTAACTTCTACCACTAAACGAGGAAGAAAGAGAGAGAAAGGAAGAAGGAAGGAGAAAGAGAGAAAACGAGGAAGAAAACCGTTTGCCATCAACATCACCCACCGCCACTATAGAACTGACATAACGCCAACTGCTAAATACTCTTTCTTTCATTCTTGTTCTTGCATTATCATTAGCAACCATGTTCTGCCTCTTTTTTTACTAGATAGGATGGAATGATGTGAGGGAGTTAAAGTGAGTGGAAGAAATGCAAACAAAAAATCTGTATAAACATTTAACAACTACTACTGCAGCTATTAAGCATCCAGATATTTTTTGTTAGTCGCTCGCTGTGTTGCATCTAAATACTAAAACATTAAGTACAGTTAAACAATTCGGGATCGGGGCTCCAATTGTAATGTTAATCGTTTGCCGTGTGTGTACTTATGTATTAGTAGGAGATTCAGCATCACTCGCTCATCGTCTCTTATTGTTTGCTTTTGATCTTCGAGAGCGGGCGGAAGCACAAGCAATCCCTAGGAGCAATAATATTAAGGATATAACGCTGCTGGTGTTAGTGTGGAGGGTGACTTTCCCCGGAATTGATTACGCTTAAAAAACTTAACAACGCAACGGCTTCCCTAAAGAGACTGACAAAGGCTTAACCTCTTACTCCTCTCACTTACACATAAACTTACTACTAGAACAAGCAAAAAAGCGTTTTGTTTCATCACTCACTCATTCCACATCCTATCCTACCTCCAACAACAGCAACACAAACCATTTTGTTTACAATGTGATTATATTCCTAATGTAAACACACCACGTAGTAGTAGTGCTTGTTATGTAACCATTTTGATTAGCTTGAAATGAACTTATTGCGTGTCAGCATGAGCATGCTGCTATGTACGTATGTGTTATCGTCTATATCTAAATGGATGTTGTAATATTCGAGTAGTAAAAGTAATCGTTGTAAAACACATGTCGTAGTACTTTTTTCTTCACCTGTACTGGTGTGAGTACTTCTTTCAATTTTTTACAACATCAATCCGTTTCGTGGGGAACAAAGCTGCTAGTAAACTGTTACACACTTAACAATTAAAAAACAATAATATTATAAAGACTAAAAAATATACGGCGTGTTAGGATGATTGAAATTAAATGGTATTTTATTTAAGATGATTATGATGATCATAATAATAATAATAACATGAATTTGTTTCTTATTTGTTTTTTTGCAGTGTCAATCCTCCATCTGTGTTCCATCTCGATTGATAGATATTACGCTATATGTAAGCCGCTCCAATATCCTCTCACTATGACAGCAAGAACTGTCCGGATTATGCTGAGTAAGTTCAAAAAATGTCTTCTTTCCTTGTAGTTTTCTTTTTTATTTGAGTGTCACATTGACAGTCATTTTTGAAAAAAGTGAAGCCTATGTGTTATATTATATCCTCGGTTTACATTATCATCTTCATACGTACATCCGATTTGAAAGGGGGAAGAAGAGTAACAACAACACAGCAGTGATTTTTTTAGTGGATTGTAGGTTGGCCCCATAATACGTAATAAATTGTACATTTTTAACTGCGACTCAACTCAAAATGCCACATAACTCTGAATAATATCCAATTTTATGACAATTTTGTCACGTTCCCCCTTCCCCTCTCCTTGACACTAAGACTCTGTTTGACGGGCATCAAAAGAAAAAAGAAAGGAAAATAAAATTCGAAAAGACATTGCATTGCGTTTAGTTTTATTTAGTAAAAGATTCCATTTCGACCATAGTATCACAGATCTTAAAAATCGGATTGAATGAAATGAAAAGACTTTCTTCTCCTGTGACATTAAGGCTGACAAAAAGGGTAAATAAAGTTGAAATTACTCCTATATCCCACATCCTTTTTTATTTATTGTAGGGCAAAACAATAAAATACAGAATATTTCTAAACGCTGTCTTATAAGGAAGGAAAGGCATCAGAGCTTCTTCTATTGTTATTATTTATCTTCCAATCTGTCTACCGTATTTAAAATTGATTTTCTGTAATTGTGCGTGAAAATTTTTAGGGGATAAAAAGTTTTCTTCAAGGAATTCAACAAGTTAACTCATAAAATATATGAGACATGTATGATTTAGTTTACTGACAAGGTAAAGTATAAAAAACACTTACAGTAACAAAAAAGCTTTTCCTGAGGCAAAAGAATAAAATGAAATACTCTAGCAAAAAATACATTCCTTGAGAACGAACGTTCCATATTTTCCCCCTTTTGCTTAAAGGCTGTTGTTTGTTGCATGCAATGTCGTAGTATGAACAAGGAGCAGCAGCAGAAGCAGAGGAAAACGTTTTAATAATTATAACCTAACTTTAACTTCTATGCGAACTAGATATAGTACTACACTACATGCTAAAATCTTTCTTGGGAAATGTTTTTCTTTTTTATTTCGTAAGTTACACGGGTTGTTAAAGATTAGGAAAAGTGACGGAAAAAGGAATGAACGAGAAATTGTGTGAAGGTTGTTGTTGATGTTGAAGCTGATGCTTTGGTAAAAGGAAAAGGAAAAGCACACAAGCTGTGTAGAGATTAGGAATTTAGCAGAACGGCGACGGCGACGACGACGACTACGATAAAATAAGTGGAACGATGCGATGGAGGAAAAA
Source organism: Lepidocyrtus cf. sotoi NNG-2020 (assembly GCA_027744475.1). Taxonomy (NCBI): domain Eukaryota; kingdom Metazoa; phylum Arthropoda; class Collembola; order Entomobryomorpha; family Entomobryidae; genus Lepidocyrtus; species Lepidocyrtus cf. sotoi NNG-2020. The sequence continues at coordinate 11,349 of JAHZNJ010001545.1, read as the reverse complement.
GAAGAAGAAAAAGAAGACGACGACAAAGAGGAAGAAGTTGTAATTATATATTACAAAAGTTGTTACATTGGAGGACATGACAGAAAAGGGAGAAAGTGCCTACAGGGACTTTATTAAATCCTTGCGAATGAATTCAGTTTGCTTTGGTTGTGGAGGTGGTGGTGTATGGTGCAGTGTAGAAAATGTGTTGCAAAATTCCTCACTTCTCTATCATCATCATCATCATCGTTGCTTTCTTACTTTATACGTATTACTTATTTGTAAATTTGTATGTATGCATCTGTATATATCTTAACAATGTCCCATTTTCCCGTTTGAATTTTATTTAACAATTGTGAACAAAAGGATAATTTACCTTATAGACCCTTATAGATAACACTATCACTCGTTCTATACATCTCTTTGAGCCCAGATGGGGGTTTGTCGACATTCTCAAGACACCAGTCATTATTACATCATTACCTTGGTCTCGCTCTCCTCTCTTTCTCTCTATCAACGCCTTCCTCTTTGATTTTCCGCAAACCATAGAGAGTAAACATCTGTTTGAATCATCGAGAGAGGAGGATCTTTATAATAATAATAATGCTATGCACATTCCCTCCACTTCTCTTTCTCTCAGAGATTCCCTGGAATTTCTCCTGTGTGAAGTAAAGAAAATGTTAAATATTTGGTCCGCTGAATTCAAACATTTTGACGATGATGATGATGAGAAAAGGTAATGAAGGGTTTGGTTGAACATTGGACAAGGGACCTTTTCCTTCGCCTTTTCTCTCTCTCCCATCTCCTTCTCTTTCTTTTTGACAAAAGGGAACACATTTCCTTCACAAGACAGCATATTATTTTCCTTCCCTCTCTCTGTTTGCAAAGGAAGTGGGGAAGCGGCTGTTGACCACATGAAACAATAATACCCTCATTATTTCAGCTACACCAAAACCCTGCTTTTGTGTTCACACTCGCAGACGTAAATTGACTGTTAAAACCCCTCAAACAACTATTATTATTATTAGGCTTGAATGTGTGTATGTGTGTGAAGTTTTACTTTTGACTTGATTTTTTGTACTTGCTCCACTCAATCTTCTTCTGTCGCCGCCGCTGCCGCTGCCGCCACCGCTTTCGCTTTTCACTTTTCCTCATCCCACTACTATTCTACTAGCAAATGAGCCATAGTCCTAGTTTTACCTACCACATAGAAAAAGTACTGCGTTAGCTTTCCTTCCCTAACAAGAATTTTTTTATCGCGTACGTAAATCTGCCTAGCCTTTTGCTTGCTGCCATAAAGTTAACGGGAAAAGGCAACAAGAACTCAGGAAATTTCCCAGAGAACGAAAGTAAAGAAGTAAAAGTAAAAGAAAATAGCAGAAAAGTATTTTTCTGTCATAAATTCAAGTCTTACCTAGATCCTCATAGCTCAACGCTTTTTTTCCTCTTCCCCTCCTTCTCCACTTTACTACTATCCTTACTCACACATGCATTTATGTATATCCATCCTTTTTAAATTAAATTGACTCCAACTCCATTTGTTTCTCTCGGTGGAGGAAAACGGAAATAGAAAAGTGTTGCTGTAGCAGCAGCAGTAGCAGAAATAGCGAAAGATTAGACCAAGAGAAATCCACACGCGTATCGTATTATTTTATTCTTCTTTTTTCTTAGAAAAAGAAAAAAAGAATTTCTCAAGAGCGTCTTCTTGAATGCTGCTGCTGCTGCTGCTAGGTATTTTTCCTGCATAGCTCCTACGATTACCGTTACGATTACTACAAAAAAAGGAAGAAGGACAGAATAGAAAGTGTAACGGGAAATGTTGGATGTACATTGAAACGTCCTGTTTAGTATTAATGAACTCGCTATTGCCTGGTCGGATTCACAATTTATTTTAATTCAGCGAATTATTTACACAGTTTTTTAGATGAAGGCTGATAACATTGCTGTTGCTTGGATGCTATATTATGTATATTTGTATACTATGCTAGTAGCAAGCACCAGCACGCATATTTTGTTCTCAGTAGTCCTACAAAAAAAATTGCAAATAGAAGGGAAAAGTGAGGATGAATAGTTATATTGGAAACTTCTTAACTTCTTTTACACAGATGAACAGACACAGCCATAATAAGTATACTACTACTAGTAAACTGAATAGGATTCAAGATTGCTTGCGATTGCGAGGAGGAGATGGCGGATATGGAGGGAAAGTGGAAAAAATAAAATAAAATAAAAATAAATACAAGAAAAAAGGAATCTTCGACTTAAGAAGTTGCTGCTGTTGCTGCTTACATAATCCCTTCCTATTGAATAGGAGGGGCGGACGGGCGGGAAAATGTAATGGGAACTACTTTCTTCCGAGAAGAGAAGGAAGAATAAATCACCAAGGTCATAAATTACAGGGAGGGTAGAATAAGAGACTTTTTTCTCTGTGTATTACATTTTCATAAGATACACTCCACTACTGAACGGACTACCTCCTCCTGCAATATACTATCATCATCATCACCATCAGTATTATCGCCATCATCTTCATTGCTACCAGCGCCAGTGCAGTGCAGTACCACAATCATCACCATATCTTCAAAATAGAACGCACTAATGACAACGACAACTCCTTCACTGTTGGCTTAACACGTTTTTTGCGATGATAAGTAATAAAAATAATTGTAAAAAAGGCTGTGGTGGTGCTAGAGATGGCAGTGTTTCTTGGCGTTAGAGATGAATAAGTCTATTTCAGTGTATTCGTCTTCTTCGTTTTAGTCTTTCGTCTTCGTCTTAAGTGGTATGAAAGCAGCAGCAGTTTAATTCAAGAGGAGTTGAAAAGTGTAAATGTGTTCAAAATCCTCCTCACTCGTTGGTTTTTTTTTGGATGTATTTATAATACTGTAATATATTTCTTTGGAGGTATGTGCGTATGTTTCTCAATTCGGAAAAGTAAGATTCTGCGAGTTGTATAAATGTGAGGGCGGAGGATAGTAGTTAGACCAGTGTTAGTACAATACTGTAAACATTTATTCCAGATTATACTTTCAGTCAGCATAGCTGCAGCATTAGATTAAAAATGGAAGGTTAAAGTTAACTTATCCACTATTTTAAAAAGAAGAAGAAGAAGTTAGTAGACATTTTTTGAAATGGGAGAAGGAAACGGCAATCTCCCATAATAAATAGCTTTCTTCGTGGCATATTGTTGAAGCAGCTGAATTTTTACTAAGCAAGGATTTCCTAAATGGAAATAAGTAGGAAGAAGAAGAAGAAGTATTGTTGAGGTACTTTAACCGTTTTGTGTTAAGGGTCATACAAGTTTTATGTCAATGGGTACGATTACTGCTACTATGTATAACTGCTACAACTGTGACTCTCTTCTAGTAAAAGCTTAAAATCACTTTAGTTTCTAAAATATTTTTATTAAATCTCTCTCATCATCATCATTATCATCATATACAATTCTCCATAAAATAGCATTTTTCTACTTCTTCTCTTTTTGTCACAAAATTCATGTCAGGAAATTCTAAAAAAAGGAAGCCAGATTCTTTTTCTTAAGTTCTTTTATCACCAGCAAGGCCGCCGCCGCCGCCACTGCCGCTACCACAATTGTACTTCAACATCTATTGTTTTTATGTAAAGTTCAAAAAAAGAATCGATATGCCATTATTACTTCTGCTGCTGTTGCGATTGAAAAATAACTGTAATTGGATAATACGAGGTTAACCGAAATAATACCTTCGTTTCATACTTGCTTACTTTTACTGCTACAGTACAGTAGATATCAGATTTCAATTGAAAACATATTTATTTTATTATCGCCGTGATAGCCCTGCGATTGAAGTATAATTGAAGGCAGTAAAACCCTGCGCTATATAAGGTTGTATGTGAGTAGAATGCTTAATATATTTCCTCCTCTTTATTCTTCACGAGGACTACGACGACGACTATTACTACTACAAAGCAATAGCAGCAGCAGCAGCAGCAATTGATTTCTATTGTGCTTTCTTCCACATTACTGGGATTGTCATGCATTTCTTAAGTTGAATCATTTTTGTCCTTTCTATTCATGGGATGCATCAAGACAAAGGTTGGATTTTGGTTGAGCAAGTCACCCCATTCCCCCTTTTTTATTTTTTTTCTTTTTTTCTTTGCTGCTTTCCCAACTGATAAGTGCTCTATCTCTCTATCTACCTATTATCTTTATTACTGTGTGAGTGTAGTCAAAAGAGCAAATAAAATCCATAAAAATTCTTTCCTTTTCTGCTGTTGCTGCTGCTGCCACATTCCCTATTTCACTTGTACAATTCGAAACTGGAGTCACTTGTAAAAAGTTCAAAAGAGTAAGAATCTGCTGCTGCTCCTGTTACTGTCAATACTCTACTATTAGGAGGAAAAGAATAGGGTTAGACAAATAATAGAAGAAGGAGAAGAGAGGATTTAGAAAGAGAGAAAAACGATGAAGAATAAGAAAAGAAGAAGAAGAAGCAGAAGCTATTTGACGAAATACTTTACTTTTCTTTATTTCTCTTTCTCCCACAGTTCTTTATTTTTTCGCGTTTTCTCTCTTCTTTTTTCAAACATTAAACGCTCGGTTTGTGTACTTTAATCGATGGACTTTTACTTAATATAACAACTGGAACTGTAACAAAGAATAGAGAGAGAGAGAGAGAGAAACAGATATAATAGCCGTACTACTCATAAAATATGAAGCTTACGTACTTGTGCTGCTACTTTGCTCATTTTTCTCTTTAGATAAGGTTGCCTTATTATTCTTACTATAATGTAAAAAATGAATGAACTTCTCTGAAGAAGCCAGAAATCTATCCATCCATACATTCTGTAGTATTTAGTGGATTTCCTATAATAACGAGCTTTGTCCACTCGACGAAACTATAAATATCAGAAACGCACAACAACGGTATTATTATGCTGCTCGTGGTTCAAGCAGCTAACATTACCGCTGAAAAATATTGCCCACCACCACCACCACCACCTTTTCCCCATTCAACGTTGCGTTGCTATTCTTCTCCGGCACATTCATTATTACGTACAACAAGAGCAGCGGTAGCAGAAGCATGTTCGACAATGTATTCATCATTATACTATTATATACCCACTAACTGGCGGAGTGAAAGTGTATTTATGTACATACTACGGTAAGAAGAAGAAGAAGAATGGTTTAAGCAAGCCATACCACTGTAATATTCCTTTCTTTCTCCATTCTCCCTTGCCATTACTATTATTATTCCTCCTCCAACTAAAAGCACTTCACTGCTGCCACACGCTTGAGAACCGCATCCATAAAATTTTAATTTGTTTTTCAACAAGATTGAAATTTATTCAATTGAGCAGGAACAGCAGCAGCAGCAGCAGTAGTAGTAGCAGCAATAGCAAAAGCATGCATTTCGTTAATGCGGAACTCTCTCTTTTTTACAAGGAGAGAGAAATGAGGAGACCAACCTTTCTACTCTCCCATCACCTCGCCTTGCTTGCCATCAAGATTACGTTGAGCTGAGTTGAGCTGATAGTGGGAAATCGAGTCAAAGTTCCTTCTCTCTTCTTTTTGCTCTGCATTTATCAGTTTTGTCATTTTTAACCGTTTTTCACTCCCAAAATCCATTTTCCTACTGCTACTTCTACTTACGTACTATATTGTCCCTTTTAAAATGGATATTAACTTTGGCGGTAACTACGCTGATGCTACTGAAAGTAACCTTCATACTGCTATAACGTCGTTTTAACTGCGAATCCTGATTCCGCATTCTCTCTCGCTCGTTACTATTACGCTCACTGACTGAGCAAGAGCAAGCTGTATAGTGGCAGAGGGGAAGTCGTTATCTTCTGCTACAATTTCACTTTAAAACCATCATAATGATCATCATTATGATCACCGTAATAATAATAATAATCATAATGCACAAGCATAAAACATTTGCTTATGTGGTTCTTTCCTCTTCTCTTCCGTCTTGCAATAATGGCCTAACCCAGAAGAGACTATTATGATGGCGATGACAGAGCTCAGCAGCAGCGGGGATGATGATGATAATGACGAAGACAGAAATTTTTATTTCCTTCACCCGCTTTCTAAATTTTACCGGAAACAACGCCGCTTTTCTTAAAGCGTTGAATCGCTTATGTGATTTAACCATTTTTCTTTAATTTTATAATAGTCTGCATAATATTATTCGATAATAATCAATTGAATATAATAAATATGTGCATGCTAACCGCCAAAGAAGATACAAGCACAAATTAAAACTGTAGGAATAAATATACCGATAAAGATATACTTTCAGAATTGCTCTATGCACTTTTAGGTAAATCAATAATAATCAGAATCACAACCAAATAATAGTCAGTCTTGACAATATTATGTAGAGCTGATATGGTTCTGTTGCACATTATTAAGTTTCTCTCGTCATTTTTTACGCCATTATATTACAGAAGTCCTAAAAATTTTTTTATTAAAGCCTTTCTACTATTCTGCAATTATGCTTTACTCTTATTCATTTCTTCGTCGACAATGCATCCATTATTGTACGGTAGAATGAACTATATTATAAAGTCAATGCCGATTGTCAATGTCGATATATGTATTTTTTATTACTAGTCAATCATTGTGCACTAAATTGCTGCTGCTGCTGCGGTGAGTGAGTGAGCGAGCTGTTGTTGCGTTTTGTGTACTCTATTGTGTGTGTGTGTAGGTAGAAGACGGGAAAGGAGACGAGAGGAGAATGTGGGAAAATGGAGATAGAAAAAAAGAAATGGGAATATTATAAAGGGCTCATCGACGTGCGACTGTTATAATGTTGAAAAAGTAGTAAAAGAAAAAGAATTTCAAAAAGAACTACTACGTGAATCGCTCGATCAATAAGAGACGACAACAAAGACGGGAGAACTAAAAAGTCTTCCCAGTACTTACGAGCTTGAGTAAAATGTTATAAGAAGAAAAAAGAAGAAAGAGAAGAAGAGAGAAAGAGGAAGAAGAAAATGGAAAGGAAAAGAGAGGAGCAGTATTATTATGGCATTGATTGTGTTGGTGGCTGTATAGTGGTTGGCTTGGTCTGATATTGGTGGAAGTGGGGACGCGGTGCTGCTCCTGCTGCTTCTCTGATGGTGGTTGTAAAAGCAGCAGCATTACCAGAAGGATTACAATATTTTGGAAAAGAAAAAAAGGTAGTGAAAGCGACAAAGCAGCAGCAGCAGCAGTACAAATACAATTCACTCATTGTATGTGATATTTAATATAGAAATGATCAAATATAAAATAAAATTATAGACATAATAAAAAATATAATAACTTACAATGCTTTACTCTGCTCAAAGGGAGAAAAACAAATCATTATTAAAAAAGATTTATTATTATTCTTATTATCGTGCCTCCTCGCCGTATAATTTTTTTATTGTTTGTGTTAATGTTAAAATTATGGATGTACCTAAGTTAATAGGCTTTACCCTGGAAAGCAATAATAATAATAATAGTAATATTTAACCCTGAGTACCGCCAGTGAAATAATAATAAATAAGTAATAACAGATCTTTCTTTGAGGCACATGTTTGGTTTTAATTGGAAAATCTACAAAATGTATAACCCCATTTTATTTTCTTTGAATTCAAGATAAACTACAATGTTTTTGATAAACATGCTTTTTGAAAAATTGTGCTTAAATAATGAAATAAAGGAAACCGCACAAATTTGTTACAGTTTCTCTTTTAATTTGTCCCCTTAAAACACATATTAAACATTTACTTTTCATTGTCTCATTCGTGAGCAAGTTTTGTTTAATAGAAAAAGAATACCTAATCAGATTGTAATAATTAAAATAGTTCCTCTCATCTTTGATGTTTTTGTATCCAATTCGAAATTATTACTATTATTGCAACAACAACCATTTTTAAGAGGCTTTTAAGAATCACACATTTTCGTATCACATGGTTTCCTCCGTCTTTTGTATAGTTTCCTTGTAAAGAAGCTTAATGTGTTTTCCTTTAAAGCATTTTAGTAATTAAAGATTAATCCTCCTTTGCTTTTAAATGAAGGAAACACTGGAGAAATAATCATGATTAGAAGAAGTTATTGACAATTTTAGTTCTCTGGATAATATAGCACACCAGAAATTCGTTTTTGTGTCAAATTGCTCATTCGTTCGAACAAGGAAAAAAATGAAGCAGAAAAAGAAGATAAGAGGCATGTGTTAAGGCCAAGAGTTTTCCTCTTATTATTTTTTAGTTGACCTTGCTGTCTATTTTTTGAAACCTATTAAGTTTCCCTACCACACATCAGTTGGGTACCTACACGTATCTAGTAATCGAGTATAAGCATTGTTGTCATTGTGATCCTATCTATCTATCTTTCTATCGCTTCCATCTTCTGTTCAAGTATAAATGCCTGATTATTAGAAAATTTTCATTTTATGACTTCATCTTCTACCATTTTCTCTTTATTTTTTCCACTTCATGTTCCATATAGAGCGAGTCCGTCCTCCTATTCATAATTTTCATCCTCAACTTTCCTCTTCTCCTTTTTTCCCCCATTTCATTTTCCAGAGTGGCTTTGTATTATGTTATGTTTGAGCGAACATTCTTACTCTCTTTCTCTCTTATCGAATGTGTATAATATGGATAATGTGTGTGTGTGTGTGTGTGCATACTTTGAACAAAATTCTAAGTAAGTACGAACAGGACCTTCACATACTTTTCCGGTTTCCGTTCCTAATAAATACAGAAGTAAATGTACTTGTCACTAGCTCTCTTTCTGATGATAATATATATATTTATACCGTAAGTAGATACATAATAATAATGTAATATTATATTTATTTATAGTAAACCGGGACAATTTGTTACGGTTGTTGTTGGTGAAAGAAGTTAGCTATGAAGAAGAAGAAGCTTCGCTATCTTTTCCATTGAACCAGTTTCGTTTCTGATATATAAAACTACTATAGTAGTATCAGCCGCAACTGCAAAGTATCTATAAATAAATATTCCTAGTTAAAGAAAGATAAAGATCTGTTTGGTGAGAAGAAGGAGCGAGCGAGCGAGCATGCACTCATATTATTCTTGTCATTAAGTGTGAGGAGTGTGCAGCAAAGCGCTAAGGAAAATGGGTATATTATATAGATATTTATGTGCTTATAACTCTTTTACTCTCCGGTTCTTCTCATCCTCTTCACCACCACCACCATCATTCTGCTGCTCTGTTCTACTACTTCGTAAATGGATATCCATTTTCTTCGTCGAAATTAATAAATCAACAATGGATGAGTGGTGGTGGTGGTTGTGACGGAGAACGGGGCCATGCCAATGCCACTCACTCCTCTTCTTCTTCTTCTTCTTCTTCTTCTTCTTCTTCTTCAGCGAAAAGTAAGTAGCGAGAAAGTAGGAAACGTGTACAATATTTGTAGCAGCAGCGACAGTGAACTGAATACAAGGCAAAGTAGTAATTTGACTACTATTTCTAGCCTTGTCTGGTCATCGTAAGACAGTCATGGGAAGTTCAATACATAATAGACTTCTCCTTTCATGCCAGGCCCAGACCCTCCGTCCGTCAGTCAACGAAAACGAAATATCTGCGTACAGTACATAAAATAACAAATAACATACATGAATGTAAATGTTTTTTGCTCTTTTGTACTCAAATGCACCCATTTGCTGCCTCTGCTTTTACTGAAGAGAAAGCTGAATTGAAAGTTAGAATCAGTAATAGTAATAGTTTTTTTAGACAATACACTTATTAGAGACTTGGATATTTCATTTCTGCTTCATTCTTCTATTCTGTCCTAACCAGAGAGCCACTACAGTAGCAAGTAGTAGTAGTAAACACATTATGATGAGGATAGAGAAGGGAAAATGGATATAGACAAAAGTTTTCATCTATATCCATATCATAATCGTTATTATTATCAAACTTTCCTAACACATTCCGTTACGAGTACTATAATTACTATTACTTTTACTATTACAGCCGCCTTTCAAATTATTTTCGCAGTTGCAATAATAGTAGTAGTACAGTAGCAAAAATGTACTTTCATTCAAGTACATTTTTGACTACGAAAAGAAAAAAAGAGCAAAAAGACTACAAATCGCTTCCCAAAGCACCCGCGTAATCTCACACACATCGAATAAGTAGAACATTTGATGCAGTAGTACGGGATAATATTATGTTGAAGAATGTGGGTAAAATCGGGATGCCGCGCCGATAGTATGAAAGTCACTTCTGCGAATATCAATCAATTGAAAAGGTTTTTATTTCGTCTTCAACAATAGCTGGACAGATCTTTTATTTGAGTAATTAATATTTCATTCAAACCAAACCATTCACAATATTATCCGTCCTTCCACTCTAAACTTTTTTCTTCGCTTTCAAGGAACAAAATACTAGGAATGATTGATTAGAAGTATAGCAAAATTGTTTTTGAAAATGCTACACGAACAAAATAAAGTCAAACATTTTAACGCATAATTTTTTTCCATACATGGGTACTTAGTACATACATGCAAGTTATATCTAGACTGGCTAAAGCCTATACAAATGAACTGGAATAATTGCTATTGTAATTATTGCGCTAGTGTGTGCATGCATGACAATTAATTGACTACTTACTTACCCGATTCTACATATTTTTCCCCTACCCATCCCCCCTGACTTCCCTCATGCCCAAGTTCCTCATACCCATTTCCCCCCTACCCAACTTCTCCCTTGCCTAACTTCCCCCTTACCAAACTTTCCCCTGCCTAATTTACCCCTACAAAATTACAAAATTTAACAAATCGAAGACAAAAGGTCTAAGATCAGATCAATTAAACAGATTTCGACTGACTCTTATGGTGACTGATATGTCACCTTCATTTCCGATACTGAAAGAATTGGATCAATTTTGCTGAAAATCAGGGCCATCCTTAGGACCTAAAGAATACCAAGCTTGATTAAAATCCGATTAGATCTCGTTTCGCACGACTAACAACAAAAAAGACTGACAGTTGGTGCTATGACCTCTTCTGTCTTACAACCAGGTAGGTTTGCCCGGTTTCGTCTTCGTGTCGATAACGTTGTCGGTCCGTCTGCACTATAACTGTAGAATGCCTGACGGATTTAAGTAAGACGTAGCAGAAAGGCTCCTTGAGTCCCGACAGGAGCCGTTATTTTTCAGCAAAATTGGCCAAACACTTCCAGCGCAACAAGCAAAAATTTTCGTTGCATCGTATATTTAGAATACATTTTTTGAGCAATTTGAGCAATGAATATACTACTTTGACTTGTAGATAGTCTTTGATTTGGTAAATTTTGTAATTTAAATTTTGTAGGGGTAAATTAGGCAGGTGGAAGTTGGGTAGGGGGGTGAAATGGGTGGAGGGAACTTGGGCATGAGGGAAGTCAGGGGGAAA
>JAHZNJ010001544.1:0-17264 GCA_027744475.1 Lepidocyrtus cf. sotoi NNG-2020 | reverse complement strand
CAAACGCAACAGCAGCAACTGCAACGCAACAGCCAACTTATCTTAGCTCTGGTCAGCTTGATTTAATTGAAGACTTACGTAGAACCCCACCACCCATGCGAAGCCCACCTGACAACTCATTTCCGGTGGACGTCAACACGTTTTTACGGTGGGCTCATCAAATTGCTTCAGCAATGGAATTTGTAGCCGCCAAAAATGTAATTCACGCAGACTTAGCAAGCAGAAATATCCTGTTGGTTTCACTAGATCAAGTTAAGGTGTCGGACTTTGGACTGAGTCGGAAGTTGTATCAGGATATTGGAGTGATTCATGATAAAGACACTCCTCTTCCGTGGAGATGGATGGCTCCAGAATCACTGAAGCATTTAATATTCTCCGTCGAAACTGATGTTTGGGCTTATGCTGTTACAATTTGGGAAATATTTTCCTTGGCAGAAGTGCCGTATCACGGGATCTCATATGATATGCAATTTGTCGCGAATCTGGGAAAGGGAATGAGGCTACCACGACCAAAACTTGCTTCATCTCTCGTGTAAGCATACATAATATAACTGCACATCATTTAAAGCACATGATTTACTACGAGTCTGATTTTTTAATGCTTACAAACTTAAAAATAAGCGATTATTTAATTTATTTATGTTTTAATTTGCAGACATGAGCAGTTGAGCAAATGTTGGGATGATTCTCCAAACAACCGCCCGAGTTTTAGTCAACTCAAAGAATTTTTCCTGAAACTTTCACAAATGAACACGTAGTAATTTATTTTACAGATATATTAGTTTGGTAATTTACTTTTAGTTGAGTTTGCTCGAGTAATAGCTATATACTTTAAATGCAAAAATACTTTTTAAGCTATAACTTTTCTCATTATTAATTACCCCTCAAAGGCTGCTTCCATTTGTTATTATGCAATTATGCAAACATTTAGTGTTATTGCATACTTTTATTGTTTAAATATAAATTTTGTTAATTTTACTTTTGCTATACAGATAACGACGATTCTGTTAAAAACTTATTACGTAGTAAAAAAATAAATCTCTAGTCGATAAAATATTTTCCGATTTCTCCCTTGTTATAATAAAAGTCATTATTTGATTCAATCAGAAATTATTTTCTTAAAATATTTTTCATGGGAGAAAACAAAACTTTGAGGCTTGCTAGCAGAGCATGCAGCAGCATGCTTAAACAAAGCATGCATGAACAAAGAGTTTCTTGTCGTATCGGATCACAGTATCACACATGCTTTCTAGAATCGAGATGACGATGATGAGATTGCATCACATCATATTAATACGCCAAATAAGCCTCTCAGCTGCTCCCACATAAAATTATCCATCCGGCGTTCGCAAGCACATGCACACTTTATGTAAACAATGGTGTTTTTTTTTAATAAAATGCTTTTAATTTTAAACTTTAATTGAACTTATTAGATCAAATTGGTTGAATAATCAAATTTAACTATTTTTAGTCATCGCGTGTGCATTATTACAATGTCGATGTTCAAATCATCAGTGTTAGTCAGCAGAACCTGCTTATCATCTTCATCACGGAACAGTTTCCTGTCAAATTTTAATCCAAAGAGGAATTACACAAATAGAAATTTACTTGTGCTTCGTAATCGGGGACTAGTTTCAGACGTNTAGAAATTTACTTGTGCTTCGTAATCGGGGACTAGTTTCAGACGTGTTTCCATTTCAAGAGCAACACTTTGTTAATTTGTGCAACGGTAATGCCCAAGCAGTGTACGCCGGTTTTGATCCTACAGCGGATAGTTTACATGTCGGAAATCTAGCGATTTTAATGACGCTTATTCAATGTCAAAGAGCCGGTCACAAACCTATAGCATTGGTAAACTAGTTAGTTAAACATCAGCGTTCTTCAGCACACACCACTAAATGAGTTTAAATTAATTTGCTAAAAAAGTTATTCATTAACAATTTTAGATTGGGGGAGCAACTGGAATGATTGGAGATCCATCCGGGAAGAACACAGAAAGACCTGCTCTAGCCAAACATGTAATTGAAGAGAATGGAAGAAAGTTAGCTGGAAACATTTTGAGTTTGTTTAGAAATCACGCAGAGTTATTTTGGGACGATAAAGGAGGGAAGGAACCCCTGGAACAGTGTTTGATTCTCAACAACATTGACTGGTACAAGAACCTATCCTCAGTAAAGTTTTTCCAGAAGATTGGCCGTCATTTCCGGATCGGGGATATGTTAAGTAGACAGGCAGTGCAGACTCGATTAAAGTCTGATGAGTCAAGTGATAACGAAGTAGAAAAACTTTTAAATACTTTTACTGTTAGAACGGCTGATGAAATCACGGTTCTCATGAGGAAGCACCAAGCACAGCCTGAGAAACGATTAGCACAGCAAGCATTAGCCACTGATGTCACTCGACTCGTTCATGGAGGTAAAAAACAGATAATAATAAAAAATATTAACCTTATTTATTTGACTAATCTTATGAGATTTAATTTGATGGTGTGATGAAACTTTAAAAAAAATACTTTTTTATACCTACTTTTCAGACGAAGGATATAAAATGGCAATGACTGTAACACAAGCGCTTTATTCTGAAGATGTAGAGTCCTTAGCAAAAATACCTGCCACAGAAATAGTCCAATTATTTAAAGGAACTTCAACATCTTTCTCGGACATCTACTTGGAGCCTGGAACAACTATTATGTCGATGGCTATGAAAGCAAAATGTTTCCCTACCGAAAGTAAGTGTTTAATTTTAAAAAAAAATGATTGCTTAATGCGTAATCTTTTGTTACAAACCAATATTCCATCTGACAGTGATTTTAATCTTTGTGTGTTTATGATTTTGGTAGAGGATGCACTGAGGATAATTAAAGCTGGTGGCTTCTCCCTCAACTACAGGAAAGTGTCAAATTCTGAAGAAATGATCGTTCCTGGACTTCACATTCTTCCCAATAAGATCTCACTGGCTCGAGTCGGTAAAAAGAATTACTACGTAATAAGATGGAGCCCGTAAAAACTTTGAAATATAGCAAAATAATTTATTATTATCATTATAATATGAAAAATAGTCCAAGTAAGTTATATTTTGCTACTACAAAAATCTCAAAAAGAGTTAGGTAGGTACATATAAGTTTTTAAGGGTTTCAGTTTTTAAGCATTGGCGAGAATACTAGCTTTAACTAGTTTAGAATGAAGAGAAGTTTCTGGAAATTCCTGAATCAGTTTATCGCTCAGCTCCACCAAACTTATGCATTTATTCTCATAGTCCTCAATCATCTTAAGCAAGTCATCAACTGATTTGGCCAAAGGTTTGTAGCGATGTAATTTGACAGACTCCAAGACTTTGTATTTTTGTTGACGAAGGATGATTTCCAATAAATTCTGCGATTTAAAAAAAAAAGAAAGTAACTTGAATACCTTTCGTAATCTATTCGCATTTGCTGTTTAAAACTAGATTTGAATTATTTTCGTTTCAAACCTTATGCTTTTGGACGGCAGCTTCCTGAATTTTAGCCTCCGATACCTGAATCATTTTCTTGTAACCTTCTAAGTCAGTGGCGTCGTTATTAAGGCGCTCCTCAATTTGTTGGATTGTGTCCATCAAGCCTTTCACCTCTTGCTCAACCTCTTTCGCCTCCTTCATCAAATACTTATTTCGTTCTTGCATTTGGGCGAGGCTCCGGTGAACATTCAACTTCGTTTTTGTTGGGTGAATGTTTGCTCGTTTCATACTCAAATCTGCTCTCTGAATAATTATGTCCCTGTGCTCTATAGAACGTTCCAAATCCGCCATGAGCTTCTCTTGTGCTCTGCTTAACTCATTAAACCGGACTTGCATGTGGTGAATTGCTAATTTGAGACCAGATAAGGAAGACTCCTGCTCCTTCTTTATGTTGTCCTTCAACTCCTTTGCTAAATGAACTTTCTTTTCCCATTGAAGATTCTGCTCATGAGTTTCATGGAGGTTTGCAAATAATCTCTCCTTCTCTTCGCCAAGTTTTGCAATTTCTTGTTCTAATTCCAACGCCTCCAACTCAGAGTCTTTGAGTAGACCTGAGAGCTCATTTTGAATGAGGATGTTGTCCCGGTCCATTTGTTCCTGGTTGAACTTATCTTTATGGAGACGATGATTCACGGATCGAATTTCATTCCGGAGGACTTCTGTTGCTTTACTCAGCTTCTTAATTTCACTCCTTTTCTTCTCCAGTTCATTTTCCAAACGCTGTCGTTTTCGTTCCATGATGAAAACTTCTTTCCTCAGAAGCTCATTTTGTTGAATGACGTGATCTCTCTGGGAAGTCAGCTGAACCAAAGAATCTTGTCTTTTCAACCAGTTCTCTTGTAATTGGAGAATGTTCACTTTTTCATCTTTGATTTGTTTCTTCAACTGATGCATTTCCTGTTCCAGGGGACCAATCTCCACTCCGTCTTCGTTTTGAACGACCAGCTTCCTAACTTTCTTGTTCAGTTGATCAATTTCTCCAGATTTCTTCTGAATTACTCGCTCACTCTGTTTTATATCTTTTAATTGATCTTGGAGGACTTTCTCTTGCTTGTTGAGTTTCTTTTCTAATTCATTGACATGTGCGTGCTTCTTCAGGAGCTCACCTCGAAGCTGCTCCACATCAATTGTCAACTGAGTCATTTCATTTTCCACTTTGGCAACTTCCGAATCCAAATGACGAGTCCGATCTCGAGCAATTTTGATTTTCCCAAGGATGTGCTCTGCCGCCTTGTCCATCGCAGTCCTTTCTTGAATTGCAAGAAGGATTTGATCTTCCAGACGAATTTTTTCCATAAAGAGCTTCTCAATTTGTCTCCTTGGCCCATTCTCATCCTTCCTCCTTTTTAGATATGCGCTGTTCAACTTTACAAGCTCAAATTCAACTTGCTGCTTGATTTTATGTAATTCGGAGAGTTTATCTCGCAATCGCTGATTCTTTGTTACTGCCAGTTGAAGTTGTCGAGATAAAATCTTCTCTTCTACACGTCGCCTTCGAAGGAGGACTAAGGACTGCTCTTGATTTTCTTGCTCTTTCGTTATCAGACGTACGAGGGACTTTAATTCGGACTCTTTAATCCTGTAATCTTCCTCCATAGCGGAGACTGCTTTCCTCGCTGCAGTTAAGGCGTCATCTCGTGATTTAACAACGGAGATCGTTTCATTCCATGCCCTCTGCAAATGAATCTTTTCGATTTGTAATGCTTCAATTTCTGTGATGGCTTCGTTGATGTAAGTCGTCATTTGCTTTTGTTCTTCCAAGTGAGCATTGATTTGGCGCTGGATTCCTTCATTGATCTGTTCCATGTGCTGGATCTGAGTCATTACTTTATCGATGTAAAAGTCCGTGTCCCTTTTCTGCTTCTCCGACTGCTCCTTCATTTTTTCAATTTTCTCATCAATAAACTGGCGGATTTTCAACTCCCCATCGTATTTCTCGGCAGCTTGTCTAACAACAAATTCGGAGTAATCAAGGGTCTTCATTGATTGAACGAGTTCTCTTTCCTTGTTTTCTTCTGCTTCCAAATCATTCTTCCAAGATTTTAGAGTTTCCTTTAGCGTCTCCGTAGCTGCTTCCGTTTTGGCTCGTTTATCGGACATTTTTGTCAGATCCTTTTCGTACTTGTCCATCAGTTCAGTTTGGCGAAGCATCTCATTCTGAAGATTGAACATGGCAGTTCCCAACTCGGTCCTTTCACGACGTTTTTCTTTCAGCTCTTGCTCTATATCCCGAGTTTCGGTTTCCACGAGGTAAATCTGCCGTTGAAGGTGTTCTTTCAGAGCCTTTTGGAACCTCTGCATTTTGGGATGATCTGGACCAAGAACCATCAGCATCTTCTGTCTGGCATTAGAGGTTTCACTTATTGCGGGTTCTGCCATTGTTGTCGCTGCTGCTGGAAGGATAGTGGTCTTCCCTTCTGCGTATTCTCCTTCACCATCGTCATCCTCTTCCACCACGACCTCTCCTTGGTCTTTCCCAGGTTGCTTTTGATCATCCAAGTATTTTATCATGGCTTCAAGTTGTTCTACTGTAGGACCGTCGGGTCCATCTTCCCCGATAAGCTCTTCATAGTTATAATACTCTTCTCCTGAAGGGAATTGTGCTCCCTCGGCTTCCTCTTCATTTTCTAATTCTGCAAGAATATCACCAAGGCCGTATTTATCATGAAATTCTTCCTCATCTCCTTCCTCAAATTCCCCTACTCCTCCTGGGAACATTCCACCAATAACCTTTTTGGATTCCGCCTCTTCATCTTTAGTGCCAGCAGCAGCCGCCACTTCCGGAGGAGGACCTGCTCCTTCTTCATCTTCATTGGCAGCTGAAAATTACGCAAGTAAAAATAATTTTTGCACAAATTTTTCTTTTACTTTAATTAATAAACTTAATTTTAATTAAGCTTACGCTGTTTATTTTCTTCATCCTTATCTGACATGGTTAGAGCTTAAGAGTGGTGTTTGAACTTTCACTCAGACCTAAGTAAGAAAGGAAGAATGTTTACGTCATTCGTTTCGTCATTTTGTCATTCTCTGTGGTGATAGTTTTGTCGATGAGATTGTGCTACTCCTCCATTACGCACGTACCCATTGTATTGACATATCACAGTAAATGTGAATTTTTACCTGCTTTCTCCACTCCAAATAGCCAGATTGTACCAGTAAAAGGAAAATATTAGTCGAACGATGAAGGTTTTATTGTTGTAAACGTGAAAGATGAAATGTGTTTCGCTCTATCTGAAGATTTTTCTGTTTATTGTGTTAAATTGTTTATGGCTCATGTAAACACTGTTTTGAACGGTTAAATGAATTAAGTGTTGCTACTTGCATTTCCATTTTCTATTTGATTTTTATGACGATTCTTTGCAGAATTAATTACATCAATGATGGGCAACAAAATGACAAGGTTTCGTTAGTGATGCAATTATTAAGTAGTTGTATGCATTGTATTTAACGTAATTACTGGTTCGTGTTTTATAATTTCTTTATTAATTTCTTTCAAACGCGCTGATCAGCAAGGTCAACATTGCTATCTGTTTGTTGCATATAACACAAACGTTTCCACACATAAAGATTTTGTTTCAGAAAAACTATTTCACTACAAAAAGCATAAATATACACGTAAAGACAAGATATTATAAGCACCTAGTCAAGACAAGTAATAAAGCCTATCAATTTGGCTTAATACATATTATTACAACATTAATAATTTGACAGAGCAGAACCGTTTTCCTCTTTCGGCAGGTATTTTTTACTTTCACTGATGATAGTCTGTCTTTATAATAATACATGATAAAATAAATAAATAAATAATAGTGTGCTAATTGTAGTAAAAATAGATATAAATAAATAACAAATTACATAATTGCCTGTTTTTCGTAGTCAGATTTTGTTTTATAAGGACATCTTTGAAATCCATTTCTCTAAACTATAACTATTATTAGATAAATTATCAAATTATAAAGTTGATGATGGATATCCATTCCGAGAAAGCGCACTTTCACTCCAAACGATTTTATACCATTTTATACTTGCTCACTGATTTTTTGTGTAACATTAACTATTAATTACATACTTAATATTTAAATATTTAATACTTAAAATTAAACTAATCTTTTTAACTATGTTGAGCATCAATGTTTAATTGAATGAAGAAAAAGAATTATTATATTGGATGGGATTGATAAAATGTAAGGAGTAAGGACTTGCATGGTTGCTTGACTAAATGTCGTGTCGCCATAAAGGAAGTGTGTGAAAATATTGCACAAAAAAGAAATTATTTAGATGAATTACAAACAACAAAAAGAAAAAGTTCAGTTCATTATCATTCCTATTAAATGTAGAATGACGTAAATCATATCATTAATTATAAAAAAATTACTTAAAATAAACTCAATACTTTGAGAAGTTTGCTTTTTCGGTAACACTGGCTAAATATGATGATGGGTTTGGGTAAATTATTATTATTATTAGATGACACAACACACAGTTCATATAAAATGCGAAACAAAACCTTTTTTGCCAAGAAAGAAATAACAAGCGCAATCTTCATTTTGGTAAAATCTTTTACTAATTACGTAGGTAAGGCACTGAAAAACTTTCGATTGATTTATCTTTTTGGCCAAAAGTGTTTTTTGCTTTGCTTTGATTTCGACTGGGTTGGGATTGTTGGGTGATATCATTATTATGACGAGATATTCAATGTACATTGGGTTAATGTAAGTGTTTTAGCTATGACTAATTAAATAACATAAATTATATTATAACATAATATGTTTGTATAGTATATAAACATAACACAAAATTAACATGAGATAAGTTTTTATGTAAGGTACGTATACTAAACCTGAAGAGAATTGAAATTCAGAAACGCGTGATTATGTTTTGCTGTGTAAGGAATGTATATAATTGATTCACTCGTGATATATTTTTGGTTCTTAATAAATTGAGATAATAAACAAGAAACCGTAAGTCCCTCAAAACTTAAATGACTAAAAAAGTATCATTAACATTTTTATAACAAAAGTTACTACAGACTTAGTGAAAGGGAACAAAATATGGTGAGAAGGGCAATGGCTAGAGCTACCCAAGAAATGATCCGAACAAGGCGAGCTGCTCTCCTTCCTTCCCATCCTTTACCTGCTGACGCATGTACAACGGCATCCACGATGTGGTAACCATCCAGACCATAAATGGGCAGCATATTTACCACTGCAAGACCCGCTGATAAACCAGCCGTTAATAAAAGCACAGTCTCTAATTCTCTGGGGAATAAGGAAAATTTTGCGAATCCTAAGATCCGGGAAAGGAACCAATCTCTAGGGACGAAATCACTCGTTCTCATCCCACCATCAACAAGATCCCAAACATTTCCTACGAATAGTACTGATTGTTTCTCTTTACTCTGACGGCGGTGGATCTGTACCACTCGGAAACGCTTTAGATTATTTTCCTGTTGCTGAACCAGCCTTGGGAGAAAGCAGTGACTGTCGCTTGGATTACTTTCTAGCAAATAGCTGGACATTGGGGTACTGCTGGACTCACATGCGTAAGAAGGAGCAACGCATCTTTTTGTGATTCCTCTTAAATATTGATCTTCATTTAATGATTGGTTATCGTCATCATCATAATTTGGCGGTGATTCACCAGTGAGCAACGGTTTTGCTGGGAGGCAGAATGCTGTGGTATGGTTTTCCGTTGCCGACTTTTTGGGGGTATCTGCCGAGCTGGATTTTGGGTTATTTATTGAGCTGTCATGATTATTACTTTCAACTTCTCCTTCGCCACCGACATCACCGTCTTGTTTGATTGCGGGATTTGAATTTGAGTCAGTAGAACCAGTAATGTTGTGCTTATTTTCTTCTAATATTGGCTCGTGATTCTTCGCTGTTTGATTATGATTGTTAATGTCTAAGTCTATTTGAAGCTTTGAGCCACTTTCTGATTCTATAAATGGATTAGCTTTTGCGTCTACTTGAACAAAGCACAAATGGGTCAAAGAGTTGTCTCCCTCTGGACCGCAACATCCTGAAATAATATAAGCAATCAACAAAATTACAAAACTGAATTTATTTGATACATAAATTAAATTAAATGTAATTAAATTACTGTTTTAAATTCTTAACGAACCTTCTGTGTTATTGGAAAGTCTTGATACCATCTCATTTTGTACACAGTATCCCACAGGATCAGTTTCCCAAATAGTTTCTAAACAAGTTAGCCAAGAATCCAGGTTCCTTACAGCACAATCTTCTATTCCAGTTATAACATCTCCACGAACCAAGCCGCCAGGTCCTTTTAAAAACGAAAAGTAGATTTTAAAGTACAAGCTTACCAATACAATTTAATTAATTACGTATCTACCTTGGCATACACAAGTTTGTTCTTACCTCCTACGCCAGATCTGGGATATACTGAAGTTACAGTAATCCCATTCCCCATGGAATGTGTCGGCCAAAGAAATACAGGGAGAAGTTTGGGAACAATGAAATACGTAATCAAGGCAAGGTACATGTTCATCCACACTCCGGCTGTGAGAATGTCCAACTGTTTCTTTAAAGCTGACTCCTTCAGTTGGTTGGAATTAAGTTCAACATGAGCTGTTGGAATCAAAGGGCCGAACAATGACACTCCCACTGATAAAATGGGGATTTTGTGAGCAGCAGATGCAACAGCATGTCCAGCTTCATGAACCACGACAGATATGAAAATTGCTAGGATGTAATAGGGAAGGTAGGAAAGGGGTAGATTCCAGCCAGGTAATACCGGTTGAATAGTCAAATAAGATGAATCTCCAGCAGCTCCATTCGTCCCTGTCGATGAAGCCGGAGCAATAATGTCAGCTTCCGGGTAAGGTAAATTATTTTCATGGTGAAGTTCCAACTGGTGACGATGGTGAGACGATGACGCAGAAGAATCATCAGCAAAGAATGAAGTTGGAGTCACTGCTTCAGCTACAGCAACAATCGATGGGAAAATTGCATGGAAAATGGTCCTCAAAAACAGCCAAGTTGTGAAGGGGAATCCTAGCACGATTGTGGCATACGTCCCAATTCTAAACCAAGCTCGTACAAACTTCCTGATTCGATGACCGCTCATTCCGTTGAGGGTACTGTTGAACAGCATTGTGTCCATGCGAAGTACCCATTGCCGGCGAAGTGCATAGACAATTCCGTGAAAAATCACAGTGAAGACGACTAAAGTTTTCCAGTCCATTATGACTTATGATGAAATCGTATTATCGTATTATTACGGAGCAAAAAATTCCTAAACATAAGCTACATTCCACAATTCGTCAACCATTTAACCTCCTCTTTGCCTAGCTAATTAAAAGCACCATATTTTGCTAACTTGACAATTTCTGGCTCCTTCCTACTACTACGTTTACATTACTAATTGGAGATCAATATACAAAATCACTGTCGCTTCTACTAAATTTTATTACATGTAATAAAATTACTACTACTTAATTTGGGGTTTCCTAAACTAATCAGCAAAGTCAAAGCCGTTATTCCTATTCTATTACTTTAATAATTTTTAATATACACTTCGGGTCAAACGAGTTCGAAATGTTGTCTTATTGTTTTAGTTTTCAATTAGCTATTAAATTACAAATCATAATTTTATAATAAACATTCTTGGAAATGACTATACAGTTCCGTGAATTGCAGTAGATTTGCTTTGTAGATTTTTTTATTGAGTTCCGGTGCTCCAGATGGTTGGTTACCTGTAAGAATCACAAGTAAACATATTATTTTTATAGGTACAATATGAGTAAAATGATTTTTCTGTCGGTTTGCTATTGATTCCCTTATTATGACAATTTGACACAAAATAGTAAATTAACTGGCGTAAAGTAACTTTAGCTTTTGCGTTTATACACGAGCTTTCACGTTTCTGCTGAATGTTCTGCTAGGACAATGAACAAAGCAGCAAAAATACCTATTTTCATTCAAACAAGTGTTGCTTTAAAATATTTACGTTTCATTTTATGGACTAACATAACTACATAACTCAATTATTGATATATTTTATGGGGCGATGTTAGATAATGAAGAATACTTTGCGTTTTCTAACAAACGATAAGTAAAAAGTGACACAAATTTTCCTGGTTAAAAGATTGTTTCGTACAACATCAATATAAAATCTGCATATTTTAAAAATTCATCTCGCTAAGCTCTAGCTGTTTTCCTGTCACTGTCTGATGTTTTAAAAGTACGTTTCCATACTATCTTAATGAGTTTTTTATTTCATGGACTATGGACATTTTCATGCGAGCGAAAACTGAATGTATACGTGCAAATTTTAAAGCTTCTAAATCTAAATATGCCAAAAAAAGAGCATGGACAACACAAACACAACTTGTGCTACTTCCGTGAAAAAGTTAACGCGAGGACAAAAAGTTTGTCATTGATGCAAACAATTAAAAAGGCTATTAGTGGCACGTATTGGAATAAAATCAATAATATTCTTTTCAAACAAAAAAGTAAAAAATTCCATATTACTTTACTTTGCAAATGATAATGCATATAAACTACTATAAAGCTTACCATTTACCATTCAAAAATTTCCGGTTTTTATTGAGACTTTTTTAATGTTGTCAATAAATTCAAACACCGAGTTTAATTTCCATCCAGTCAGTGTGTAATATTTGTAGTGGTTTTACTTGCAATTACAAAATATTTGTTTTTCTTTTGGGAGAGTTTTGAGGTTCGTTTGCTTTAACACTAGCAACAATAACCCCTTTGATAAAACTTCATGTACAACCAGAAAAAGGGGAGAGAGAATTTTGCATGGATAAGCTACACACGGGTATATTGTCTTTAAACCAATCAATCCACCTAAAACACATATTTGCTTATGGAAAAGGTGTCAACAAAGTACTTAAGGTATCCATCTTGTCATTAAAGTAATTAGCTAGAGTGGACAATATATAGAGCGTATTTGCTTATTATTGGGCTTGTTGTACCCCACTTTTTCTTCGCCATTAAGAAACACTTTAATCTACTCATCATGGTTCTTCCTTTTCCTTTCCAACAAAGTACACTTCACTTTTCAAAACTAAACTTTCAATATGGGACAGAATCAAGTATAGTACTTAATCGAATACGATTTTCAACTATCAACTATAAAATCAGACAGATACAACTGAATCTGAACATTATACATTATACAGGTCTCATATTTAGTCTACTTGCACTGATTTAACTTTTTAATTGTAATTTGTATTATTACGGTGAAAGCAAACGTGCTAACTTTGATTCATATTACAATTTCTTTATCTTATCACATTCATTTTACCGTCAAAAATAAATTTTATTAAAGCTGATGGATTTAATTTCACAGACTCTTAATCCAAAGTTGTTTACAACCGAAAAAAAATTATAATTTTACGTACACTTAAGTTAATCAAGGAATGACTCAAAATTTCCAGTTATCCTGCAGCTGCTCATTTACTATATAATAAATATCAAATAGCTCATTCATTTCCAAATCTGATACCTGTATGGATGCTGTTATGCAACTTATATTCACTGACTTATTCTCACGCGCAGAATTTACCAAATTGCGCTTAATTTCTTTTCAAGGTCTATTTACGTGAGTGAGAGAGCTTAACACAAAAAATGGAGCAGCAAGCACGGCCCTGAGCAGGACAATAAAGTTGAGTGTGATTTTCGCTCTCTGTATCGTATGGCTTCGCTATTCTTCTAATCATTTGTCATCTTCATTATAATAATATTAGTATTTTATACTTGATTTTCCACACTCGCACTCAATATTGGAGCTATTTTTAGTTTGGAAACAGCTGCTTACTTGTCAAATCTCCCTTGAGAGTGAACACTGCGAACATTTACTCGTTACGGTTACGTCGGTTACACGAGAACAGATATCGTTTGTCTCCAAAGATTGTACTACTGCATACTATCAAGAAGAAAATCTGTTGTGGAATGAGATCTCTCTTTCTTGTTTCCGCATCCAATTAGTGCTGACAAGCTGTATAAAAAGAGAATGCGATTTTCGCCGCAAACTTCTCCTTTTCCTGGTGGCATTTCCCATAAAAAGGGTTATTTTCAATTTTCATATACATAGAATCGTTTGGAATGCCTGTTGAAATATTTAAACGATATGTTTGTAAAGGTGTTCCTTCACTAAATTAGCTCGACATATGCCTGCCCATATGCGCAGCATTAAGTTTTTAAAAAAATGCTCTCCAGAGTGAGAGACATAACACCACCACGGCACGGCAAATGAAGGCCGTTCAACCGATCCGTCCGTGCACATCAAAAAGTTTATTTCGAAAATACTTTTATACGATACGCTTGCCCATTGCATGCTTCGGCTGTTTTTTGTCAGTGCAGTAGTGGCCACAGATAGACATAGCCGAATATTATCCTTTCCTCTTTTTATCATCATAATAACAATAGGGCAGACTGCAGAATGCCTTTGCGTAATGGCAATATTCATTTCGATATATGTACGTAGTACCACCATGCTAAATACGCATTAGAGAGGAGTGAATCCAGAGATCTTTATCTCTTTGATACTTTGCCGTAATTTCTGAATTCGAAGCTCAAACCCCTGAACTAACATCATGAGAGCGTCTGCAGTTCGGCTTTTGTAAATGCTCCACGATAAGTAACATTTGTTGGTTTTTTTCTTTCGTGATTTAAAAAAGTATTTTTCAACCAGCAACTTACGACGTTTTGCGGATATTAAAGAAAAAGAATACCTAGTTTATTACATGAAAACATGAATTTACTGAGCAAGCCTTTATTAAAAGTTATACGGTATATACAAAAGTCACATGCATGCTTTAACACTTTTTTGCCGTTTTTTTACCATTATTGCATCGGTTATATATAAAAAGTGATGCAGAAATATCAATACGTACATATTACGCAGAAGAGTTTATTCTATTCCCACACAGTAGTGATATGAGATGAGCTCCTTGTCATATGAGAAGCTTAATAATATACTTGCATATATCCAATTCAACTAAAACACAACCGTTTGGATGCGTTATTATGCGTTGCGTACTCTAATAGTATTTTGTTGAAAGGATTCATATATACAAACTTACAGAATTCACCATAAAACCTCATAATAACATTATGCGCTATTCATTAGGAAGAAAGAACTTTGTTGGTCTCTGCAGTCTGCAGCAGCAAGCAAGTGCTTTACAGCTGCACACTTAACTCGTTCAGTTCACAATCTCCCGCAGCAATAAATATAAAGTTTCTTCATCCCAAAGTGTCTCAAGATTCACCATTGCATCAGTTTCATGAGCTTTGCTGGGTTATGATTATGTTACATTTTTAGATTATTTAACTAACTTTGTTCGTAACAATTTTTTTATTTTATACAATATTATTATGTACATCGTGAATTTATTTCATGAGATTATCCTAATTCTTAATTTTTCTTAATAATTTACCATGAACATGAGCTGAACTTATTAATAACAAAACAAAATTGGGCAAATTGGTTTTTTCTTACGTATAGTGAAATAATTTGTTTGTCATAATAAGAAATAACTTAAATTATTATACAAATGTTTGACTCTCTGACATGAGACTTTTACAGAGCTTGTAATATTTTATTATTTTGGTTTAGGCACGAATATCAAATATAATTTTACTTTACGATTATGGGTGAACGAGTTCACTCACACTCAGTTTATTATTTTGTTTTAATTCAATTGAGCAACTTGTCATAGATTTGAGTGATTTTTTGTACACGTACGTAACATTTTAATTTTAGAAAAATACTTAAAAATTGTTTGAGTTTGAACGGAAAGTTAATTTAGTGCCGTTTGTTGGTATTGAGCTTTCATTTTGAGAATATTTTTTTATCATTTTGACATTTTATAGTAACAAATAAGGAAATGGTGGCGTAATGCAGTAATGAGTATGACTTAGGCTTGTCATTTATAGAAACGATTATTGGAAAGGAAACTACAAAGCTCATTGACTCATTGACAGTTATAAACTTATTTATAAAGAAACGCAGTCAAATTCCATAGTATATGTACAGCTATGATAAAACATGTAAACTCAATAAACTGACTTACGCTTGATTAAAGTTGAAAAGTGGTTGCTCAATACCATTTTCGTTTTACTTTTATTTCATTCATACTTACTTAATACTACACAGTTTCATTTTTTGACTCGTCGCTTTATAGGGAAATTTGTTTTCAATAATTTTGGAAAGTTATTGGTTATAAGTTATGGTATATTAAATAAATAATAAATCAAATCAGTTTTTACCAAAAGAGAAAATCTCCTCTATAATCTAATGCCAATGGAAGAATACTCTGTTGTGCTTTCAACTCTTCCATTCGACGAGGATTAGCAGCAATGCCACTTTTATCATTTTCATGTTTTCCATTTTTAAACCAACTTAAAAATGTTCGAAGTTTGGAAGGGGTGGTGGATTGTGCTGATGATTGATCTGCTGCTGCTGCGTTATCTTGGTCAACACTTGTTAAAAGTGAACTGAATGAATCAGCAGCAGAGTCATCTAAATAAGTTGGCACTGGAGAAGTGTTTATAGCAGCTCGCTTTTGTCCAATTTGGGGATAAGGATATTTTTCTTTAAGAATCTCCTTCCGTGTTCCAGGTAGCCCCATTTTTTCAGCTTCAACATCCACAGATCCTCGAAGGATTTGGTTCACTCGCTGAAAGTCATATGAATTTCTGCTTAGAACGCATACTGATTAACAGAATTTTTATTTACAAGAATTTATTTATGTTATTATTGCAATGCATACCCAATGATTGAGTCTCAATTTTCCAAGCTCAATGCCACTGAATGTTGGAAGAGATCCGTATGGATATTTGGCCAAAACGTCATTGTAGTTTGATGCGTATGTTTCGACTTTCATCCTGGACTGACCTGATGTGTTAGTAGTAGCGTTGTTAATTGAATCGTTATCTACAAGAAATACAATAATGTGCATGAAACGTATAAATTAAAGCACACGTATCTATGTTTAATGAATTGCCGAACATTTTAGCGAAATAAACTTACTCAGAATTTCATCAATGTATGGAATAAAAGACGGTTTGACTTTCTTTTTATAATCATACTCCGAAGTATTTTTACTATCACTTTTATTCCCCCCATCATGAAACGCTACTACAGCACTTGAGGTTGAGTTTGTCAGGTTCTCCTCAGCTTTCTTTATCAATTCCAAAGGTTGTGAAGTTACAGATATCTCGGTAGTATAAATGACGGGTGAAGAAGTAGGGGTTGATGTAGAATTCAAGGTGGAATTATTTTCGAGTGCATCAGCAGCAGGAACTAACCCTAAACTCAATTCAACTTTCTCCTTATTCGTTAGTTTGAAACGATCTTCATTTTCATTAATATATGAAGTGGTTTTATTACCCAATCCTTCCGTTGCATTTAATCTTAATCTATTTGAAAACCCAAAACTTTTTGCTAGAACTTCCTGCGTGGTATTCTTGGATTTACTCAAAGGAGTAGTGGTAGCATTACTACCAATAACTTTGCTTTCTCCTTCACCGCCTGCCTTACTGCTTTCTGTATCTTTCACGCTTTTTGCAAAGGTTTGAAAAATACTCAACACTAAAATTGTTACAACGAAGGTTTTCCTAAACGCTAACATTTTGTATAAATATTTTATCAGCCAATAATTCTAAAGTGGGGCAAAACGAGACTGATTGCTATCGATCGGCGATCTCAAGAAGATTTTGAATTGTACCTGTCGAGGATCCCTTGGCTTTGAAACTGACTTCGTAAAAGACCTTTCCGCA
>JAHZNJ010001543.1:0-33194 GCA_027744475.1 Lepidocyrtus cf. sotoi NNG-2020 | reverse complement strand
AATTCCTTCCCATTTATAGCGAGGGTCTTCGTGTGCTTCGTAGGCCAGGAGAGATAGTTCATCCCATTCCTTAGGTACGTCGTATGTATCGGCATGTGGATGAAATCAAATCAAAGGACTACCTATCAACTACAGCACTCTACTTTAACACTTACACCTTTCGTGGAAAAACGGAATCACGGTCTATTGGTTGAACGTTATGCTGAAAAACAAATTGGTAAGAATATTAGAAACCTCTCTACTATGATGATGATAAAGTCTAGTTAAAAACAACCGTTTTCCATTATCCTTTTCCCACCCTAAGCTGGAAATGATTTTGATTTTGACTATATTGTACCTATGTTAATAAAGTTAAATTTATTAATTGTACACCGATGTAAACCTATCAAAAATACATATTGTGTGAGATTAATTTAATATAGTACCTACTTATTGGTTTGAAACCACAATAGACACTTTCCTACGCTATGCTTAGTTATTTTTCCAGCTAAACGGATTTCGAAACATGATAATTCCATTAGTCCACAGACGGCAATATTAACGAAAAAGGATTTCATGTGTAAATAAACCCACCAGTCTGTTTGCTCAAATCTTCAGACAGAAGTAAAAAGTAAACACAATACTTCTTTGTATAAAATATTGGCTCAAGCACTACCTTTAATTTTAATTGGATTAATAACTCGGACTAATTAAAGATGACAAAAGCATTGCATGCAATGTCATTATTGGTTTGGTTAGTTTTAGTTTTCAACATTTCTTACAATTGCCACTGTATTTTGCATTGTTCCAATAGAACCTATAATGTTTTATGGAACTGTTTGGTTGCTAAATTAATCGAATCAGTGTTTCAGGTTTGCGCCTAATAAAGGTAAACGTAAAAATGGTTATGTAGAAAGCAGTCTTATTTGGTAAATTGAACGTGCGAATCCCTCAATTTCTATTTCCAGATTTAAGTTCCATCTGTGTCAGCTAGGCGTACTACTTTTGTGCGTTTGTGGTTCGTTTTTTCTCTGCATTAAAGCGTGGTTGCAGCAAAGTGAAAGTCTTTGGCTTACCCTTTCTTTCCTTTGTTTCACTTTTTAGCT
Source organism: Lepidocyrtus cf. sotoi NNG-2020 (assembly GCA_027744475.1). Taxonomy (NCBI): domain Eukaryota; kingdom Metazoa; phylum Arthropoda; class Collembola; order Entomobryomorpha; family Entomobryidae; genus Lepidocyrtus; species Lepidocyrtus cf. sotoi NNG-2020. The sequence continues at coordinate 32,109 of JAHZNJ010001543.1, read as the reverse complement.
TTCCACTTTCTCTTTCACTTTCAGCAGCAACCTTAAACGCTACTCGTTCTGAACTAAATTACTAAAAAGCAAACAGCAAGCAAGCTAGCACCAAATTGTACGAATATTTACCATTTACTATGAATAAACTATAAATACATGTGAACGATTAGCACTATACTAAATCCGAGAAACTGTAAAGGTCATCATCACTATCCACCTCCAGCAGTGAGAAGGATCATCATTTTAATACAAAAAATGTAATGATATATCGTACATATATCTCTTTAACGTGTGTACATATATTGCGGGACAATATAATGAAATGTGTAAAAAAAATGTTGTGTATATGAAATGAACGAACGAATTATAATTGGGTAATAAAACGCTCTAGTCATGCATGCACCAGGGCTCGTGAAATTGGTATCTCTCTCTACCGCATGGAACATTTGAACAAACGGGGCTAGTTCGCTCGTACCAGCGGCATTATTAAATACTGTATAGTAATAAGTATGACGACAAGTCAACCACACATGATGATGAAGCGCATATGGGGATGGGGAATGTTCATTGACATTCATATCGGAAAAAGAAATAACCGGATCTAAACGGATATTCAAATATGGGTAGGTATATGCATTTTAGAAGAGATAGAAAGCAAAAGCATGCATATTATTCAATTTTATTCACTACAAAAAGGCATTCCGAGGGATTTCGGAGTGAACAGTGAACTCAGCATATTTGTCCTTGCATAACGCAACGCAGCAGCGGCGACGACAATTTCATCGATGGAATGGGAGGAAGAGAATTGTTTCAGTTTCAATAAACTCTTCTGTATTTCCATGTTCCGAACAAGATTTATTATATATCCCTTCTTGTAACAGGGAGAAGAGAAAGGGAATGGAATATGAAGTAATGAATTTTCAAGTGTGAATGTAGTAAAGCTTATTAAATTAAACTGCCGGGATTTTGAAAAATTGAATATGAATGTTATCGAAACTACAGTGCAATATCGTGAAAACGATCCCACTCAAACTCACATTTGTAATAAAAAATATTGCGTAAAATACAGCTTGTGTGCTGCTGCTGCTACATCAATGCAATGAAACAATTTTGACAATAAGAATAAATATTTTTTACAATTCGTTTCTATTTTCAAATTTTCTTTAGCGTTAAACTGTTTTGTTACTAAAAAAAGAAAATATTCTAAAACTCTTTTAAAAAGAAAATTTGATACAGATGTGGAAAAACGAATCGAAAACAATAATAACAATTGAAATTGTAAACAACATTCTTATGTAACTCTCAGACACTCTCAGATTAATCAAAATGATAGATATTCCGTGATATTGAACTACATAATATATGAAGCGAAGGTTTATTGTTAAATGGAAAACTCATCAAATTGCATTCAATTTGATTCAAGATTCCATAAACGGACTATTTGCATTTTTAATGCTACTATTATTTACTTCACTTAAAACTTGATATTTGCAGTTTTGTACAACCCCGAAATAAAAAAAACTCACAAAAAAAACATATTAATCGAAAAGAGGTATTGAATTGTTGTCGAATTATTTCTCGACCTAACTTGAGCAGTAACTCTTCATAATTCATGTCATTTGTGTGATAAGATGTGGACTATTTATTATGTCTGTGACAAATTACATGATAAACATTCGTGCTGTAATGTTTCCCCACTATTTAATAGAGGTTAGGTACACATAATTCAATAAAGTGGAACCGGTATTCGAAAAGGTCGCGGACAATTTGTAGTGCAGATTATTAAGAAGCAGCAAAGAGTTGCTTTGAATGTCACCCTCAAGAAACGACAAAAGAATTGCTAATGTTTGCTGTAGATGATTTACTCTTCTCTATTTTTTCGATTATTGCCAATACATTTTCTACCATAAGTGCTGCTAAATGTTCTACATTAAAGTAAAAGAGTGATAAAAGCGTTGACGAAAACAACCTCTTTACAAAATTACGTTCACTTTCTTTATGAAATAATAATAATACTAATGTGTTAAGTTTGACTTTATTCGAGTGAGTAAATTCGTGAAATTCTGGGATGGGCTCCAGCAGCAGCAGCAGCAGCAGGGACCGAATTTTCCAATAAAAATGTATGATAAGCATACTTTCTCGTTGTTTCGCACCGCCATTATGCCTACATTTAATACACACATAGGTAGATAATAATATACAGACCTACAGATGGAGGAGTCGACATGACACAAGGAAAAAAATTATTCTGTATTCTGTCATGGCTGGCACTTCACCTGTCAACTATTCAATAAGTCAGTCAGAAGAACAGCAGCAACACATAAACGTAACTAGTGCATCGCAGCTCAATAAATACCTTTCCGCTTTTCTCCACAAAAATATTTCCATTTTTTCTTTCGTTTTCCTTCCACAACAGGTTGGGAAAGACTGCTGTGCTGACATTCAAATGGAATGGTTCACCGACATAATAATATGAGGGTGTTAAAGGAAAGAATGCCATAGTGGCACACTGACTGACTATCTGACTAATCGACGACGTGAATGAAATGATGAATGAATGAAACGAATACAAAAAAGAAAAAGCGGAACAATAAGATGATGATGATGTAGTCAGCAGCTCCTGGACTGCCAACCTTATTTCATTCTGACTGATATTAATGGGTGATAATGATAATAGCTCTAGCAGCACTGCACTAGCACGTTGACTGATAAATTTGTGGTGGTAGAATCCATTGTAAGAGAGAGGGAAAGAAAGAAATGGCTTAATCAAGATAATAATACCTTTAACACTCCCTTCATAAATTGGAAGCACGATCTATCTTCCACGGACAAAGAAAGTATTGCAAAGTTTGATGACTACGCGACAGTTAATAGAATAGAAGTAGAAGGTACGAGTAGGGAACATGCATATAAATATTATTGTCATACTATACCAACCTGTCAAATGCTGAATGAAATAAAATAAGCATAAAGAAATTAGAACGACGACAAAAACGCAACGGCTATGGCAGTCGGCAGCGTTTCTTTGTAACATAATTTTTTTATTAAACAATTTTCCAGATTAGCAGTAGCGAACTTTATCCTAATTCTACATAAGTTTCGTAGTAATTTACTTTGAAACAGTCTTTCTCAGCAGCAGTACATAAGCAAAGCATCAAATCCTAAAGAAAAGTCTTGAGGAAAGTAGATTTTGATGATTTTATTTCCACTTTCTACTTTTCTTTTACTAACAAAACGGAATTGTAAAACGAAAAACTAACACGGGAAAAGAAGGAAAATCTCAAAGAGAGTTGAGAAAAAGGCGTGAAATTGAAGAAAGAAAGAGAGGATTTGGTTTGTCTATTTATAAGAAGTATGTGTAGCTAGTAAGTAGTAGTAGTTGCTTGTTTCTCACAGTAACAGTCTTTCCTCTCCTCACCCACTTTGTATTATTATCCTGCTTGGTGATAGTATAAACGAACGAAAAAGATTGAGCTTTTCTACTCTATTACTATTACTCTGCTATTCTAGTAATATGTGAATTCTTCTTTTATTGACGTATCCGTAGTGAGTTCTCTTCTCAAATGGCCAGCTTTTCCCCTACATCACCAACCAACAACGACCAAGAGAGTAAAGAGAGAGAGGGAAAAAGCTTCTTTGTGCAAATTCCAACTCACTCCAACACAGATTTGGGTAGCCCACATAATATTTGCTGAGGAATGGTCGTAAACAAAATAGAAATAGTTCGAACAAATGAACTCAATAGACTTTTGAATGAACGTTTATCTGAGATTTTCCCCAAAAAGAAAGGGTTTTTAGTAAACGGGCAAGGATTTTTCTGACAGAGCAGTAATAGTACTGCAGAGCAGAGTACGGTTTATTGTTGCCAGTAGCATAATAATAGTAGCTGTGTGGGTATGAATGGATATCTTCCGACGAGAGAGTAAAACCTAAAACCTCTCTTGATCTAAAAACGAGCTATAAAAGATACATGAAATTTTTTTAAATCGAAGCATATTATTCAATATGGGCACGCAGAAAGAACATGATGGGGTAGTAGTAGTACTAGAAATGCAGTATGCAGCAGTAGTAAAAATGATCAAGCTAAATGGCTTTCAGTTCAGTTCAATTTCAACTTATTTTTCATTTCTCTAATGCAACCGATAACAGAAAACTGAAAAAACTAAAGCAATTTGCAATTCTGATTACCCCATACGGTACTGTATCAAAAAATGTTCGTTCCTGCTCCACCAGCAAATTGGAGAAACTTCTTCTTTTTGAGCAATAATCATGACGGGTGTAGTAGTTACTTAACGAGAACCAATACTGAATAAAAATAAACATTTCACAAAGAGTACGAATAAACTAGTTTAGTATAATGTATAAAAGTACACCTGAAAAATCCCACTTGGGAGGGATACGTCATTTTTTCTAGCCGAGCGGTTCAGATAAATTGCCAACATACCTATCCTACGTCCTACCTACCTTCCCATACTCTAACAGGCCATTTTTACAAATAGCCATGAATTTATTTTCTAACCTTTGTAAATTAACTATAAAATGGAATGAAATGAAAATTTGGAGAGAATATAAATAATAAAGTATTACTACGCTACACTACGTATTGTACACGTTGCTTTAAAGAATGATGAGGTATGAGAGATGGTCAGTTTATTGAATGCTGACTAATGAGCTTTCACTTTAGCAGAGATCTATTTCTTCTTCTGTGATGGTTATATTGGCGTGCCATGGCGTGTTTTACTTTCACAAATATTTATCATCACAGCAGCAAACAGACAAACAGCAACAACGGCAGGAAATTGCGACGCATGCAATATAGTGTGCAATGCAACAAATGGGATCAATTTGATCTAGTCTGCCCTGCCTGCCAACATTCGTTAAAATGCGTTTTGTTGTTTATGTGTGTGTGTGTGTGTGTGTGTGTGTGTGTGTGTGTGTGTGTGTCTGTGAAGTTAGGAAGAAAAGGTAAACTGGGGGGAATATTTTATTTTTTTGAACAACAAAGATTATTATTATTCAAAGCAGTTGTTTATATTGGAGGAGGTTGTTTGTTTGATAGCCTCCAAAGTCAACATAGGCGTGGCTACTACGTACGTACTCCTTTGCTTTTGCTTTGTTTTGCTAAACTTTATTCTTTATAGGCATGTCCAAAAGTCAGCGTTTGAATACAAAATGAAGTAAGGAAAAGGAAAGATGGAAAGGAGGAACTAAACAAGATCCTGTTGTGAAGAAATGCAATGCATGCAGTATGCACATGGTGAAAACTTGTTCTGTAAATCATTCTCCAAAATAAATTTATGTTATGTTATGGATGGGCTTATGATATGAGTACTTTTCTTTTAGCTTACTTTAGTCAGTAAGGAACTTATAGCCTTTGGAAAGGAAAGTTGCCTTTGTTGGATTGGATCGGATCACTTCAAAAACATTTCTCTTATTATCATGTTGTACTGCACTAGATCACTAGATACAATGTTTCAGTTTTGTACAATCGCAATAATAATCGAAAGTCTTCCTTGTTCCACACGAAGTTTGAGTTTGTTAAGCTTTTTTACTGTTTTATGCGAAACGATTTGATATCGTTAAACTGTTGGAAGTTGAACGATAAAGCTTGGTCGAATAAGTTGCAATTTTAGATGATTAAGTTAAGTATGTATACTATACTATAGTCTTTCTCATCCTCCGCAGCATAGCATATAACGTGCCTTTTAACCTCAATCCGGTTAGTTTGGCATAATACCATCATATCATCTCATCATGCACAAGAGACATCCTATAATACGGTTAAGTTTAGGGATGTATGAACTCCTTGAGGTGAACACTTAATAGTAAATGATATTTCAAATACTAGACTACTAGAATAGACTACAGTACTAGATACTTGAATGAAAGGAAAAGAAAATATATAGTTATAATAGTAAGTAATGCCATTGCCTTAAAAATGTAAGTATTCCATCGTCCCTTTTTTCTCATTGTTTCCTTCCAGAAATCTATTTTCAGGCAAATCATACGACCAGATCAGATAAGTGCGATGTGCGATCCAACTTATATATTAGATCAACATACATTTTATATGGATTCTTATTATGTCATGTCGTTAGAAAAGTAGGCAGTTTATTTTTTAAAAACGGATATGTATTGGTTCTTCTTTTTCAGGTACAGTGGAGTGGGAAAGGAAGGACATTCAATTGAATTGATGTTGTCATTCCAGGTTGGTTAACAGAGGAACATTGGGAATTCTTCTTCCTATTCTGATAAAAAGGATGATGAAATTGAATGGAAAAGCAAAAGCTTACTTTTTTTTGACAAACATTGGAACTGAACTGAAATGAAATGAAGGAAGGGAAAGGAATGTTTCTTGCCTTCGTACCGTAGTGAATTTTTTTTCGAAAAAAAAAAAAGAATTGTTTTGCAAACTTCAGCGATTTTGTTTGCACTCACTCACTTCACTACTCGCTTTTCACATTTTCCGAGGATGATGTTGCCTTGCGTTGCTATTCGTTTTCGTCTTTAGTTTTGTAGCTTAAGAATGACAATAAGTTCTTACTCTTGGTGGATTATTGGAGTACTTGAGCATAGTTGTATAAAACATCGTACTTTTTTTGAAAAAAATGCTACATCGTAACATTCGCAACGCAACTCTGAATACTTTGTACATTTTTTTGGTTTAAAGTTACACACATCTACACCGATTCGATATGATATCCATTAAGACCTTCAAAAGCAAAAGTATCGGTAGTTTCAAAGTTACAGTATTTTAAAGCAAACACATTATTAAGCAGAATGATGTAGTTTTGTTTCACTTTTTACAAAAAAAAACTTTTGACGTAAATTTCAACGGTTTTTGATTCGTTCATCATCACCTACTAACGTAAGTTTTTGCTTTTGATGGCATTATATTGACCATGAATTGAAATTGTTTCAAATAAAAGCAATAATATGAGGCAGGCAAGTTAAACTATGTGTAGACATTATTGGACATTGGAGGAAAAAAACAGAATAATACATAAGTAATTGATCTTTCTGTACTTTACTACTGCAATGCCATTTTTAAGTTTTTTGGCGCAAGGACATTCAAATTCGCGTTTAAAATTCGAAGGAAAATTGCAACCTTACCATCGCTTCTTGGATTCGTATCCCGTACTCAACTTATCATTCAAATGTCACAAGAAAAACAAACTTTTAAAATCTACGACCGAGCACAGAAAACGATGTTCTAAGGAGAGAAATTCGTTAAAAAAATTACACTTTTTTTATTGCTACACACCTTCCAACTTTTGATCTAATTTATGTTTTACGATGAAATCCAATTCAGTTGTTTCCTCATTCACAATCAGTTACTTGTGCAATGTCATAAGTCATCATAGAATTGAAAACTTCCTTGAACACGGCAGAAGTTTTTCTAAATATTTTAAAGCGGTGAAAGTTTGAGAATCGTGTGCAATACAATGAAAGTCATGAAACACTTTCAATTCCAATTCCATTCGCTCCCTGGCACTTCCGAATTTTATTATACCTGTACAAAAAACTATTTTACATTTCCACAGAGTTCGTAGAATTTGAATATGCGTGTATTACAGATTGCAGCACTACCTTGTCTTTCAAATTAGCGACGACATCACGACTAATTAGCAAGCATTGTTGGTTCCGCTGACTCCCGCTGTGCCTACAGGATACAGACATGCATGAAAATGTAACAATCCTAACACAAGCTGTTCCCTTCTTTCTAACACAAGCTATTTAGTATTCACTGCCCGTAATTCTCTTTGTGTACTACTCTACCATCCTATTCAAAACTGATACTGAGGAAAAAGTACGAAACTAACAATAATTTTTTGGACAGAATTTTTTTTTCCATTAATTACTATCAATTAGTAGTTCTATGTTCTACTATACTACGTAATAAAACAGAAAATATCTTTAGAGAGTTGATTATTATAACTATCGTTTTAAAACTACTACATACAACAGATGATATATAACTCTTTTATTTGTTAGGTAAACTTAAACTTTAAGTTGTAAATTGGGAGCGAAAAGAACAAAAAGTACTATAAAACTACACAGAAGCACGTGTGTGAGGAGACATTTTCATTCTGTATCAGTCTTTTCCAAGTTCTTTGAAGTTTCAGTAATAAAAGTTTATTAAGAAACTTTTCGATGTATGGGTGACGACGTGGCGTTCGTTCGTCGGCGACAAGGAAAAACCCGTTGTGTGTAAAGTAAACGCACAGTTTTCGTTTCCAGTTTTCAAAAACAATTTCTACGAAACCATAATTTTGGTGTAATGTTTTTGGTATTTTTACATTATTTTAAGAACCAAACTTTAAAAGAAAGAGATACTTGTCATGTGACTAGGGAAAATGCTGTAAAGTGAGGGCATTGAAGAGAGTGGTAAATTACTGTCAAAGGATTGTGTCAAAAAGTTGATGAAATGTCGTGTCTTGTGAAAAGCAAAACTTTTTTCTTTGCTGAAGAAAGAAGCCATTTTGCTCAAAAGCGAAAGAGCATTAAAATTCCAGAATTGTATTCATTTCTTTGCAACTATTTTGAAATAGATACCTATACATTTTTTCATTCATTCAAGATAAAAAATGTCCTTATCATCATCAGAATCATCTTCATCACTATTATCATTCTTCTCATCATCATAATATTCGTTTTTCTTGACAAAAGTGTGCTGTGCATAAAACCGTATTCTTCCTGTCCTACTAGCTACAGTTCCAAGGACTTCCAAACCCTGATTTGATATTATTTTTTTATATTTTGTTTTGCAAACTCTACCATGCAAAAATGCACAGATTTTTTTTCTTTTTCTTTTGCTTTTCGCAATAAGAAAAACCTTGAACCACCAACTAAGAAAAAACGAATAAATGTAAATAATATGTATGTATATACGACAAGTGTATCTGTATGTATATCTATGCGCTTATTCTTCAGACATTATCTGACAAAAGCCATCTCATAATAGTCGTATTCGTATCTGATGCTGCTTCATTTATAGCCTACTGTGTGACTCTATCCAGTAATATCTAGTTTAAGATGAAAGAAGTACATAAAATAAACCAGAGAGAATCCAAGCCATTCAAGATGTGTATTACACCATAAATATTTTTCATTTCCGTACTTTCGACTGATATATGGCAACGTCCTTAAACCTGAAGAAAACTCATGGCATCTAGGAAAAAATCGAAATAATAAAAAAGGCTGCTTTTGCTTTTCCCTTTTCCTTACTTCTCCGGAGGCTCAGGGTCCAACACACAAAAAATACGAGAAAAAAATTAAGTATGCACACACCCTTTATACTTATTCCTAAGACGTATCAACAAAAAACAGAGAAATAGAAAGAGCTTAAAAGGGAATCGTTAATAAGTTGTGGGGGGATATAGAAACATATTGTGCCTCGTTAGATGAAAGCGTCATGAGAAATCATCGTGTGAATTTTGAAATATTTTTAAAAAATTGTTAGATTCAGATCCCTAGTTTGAGCTTATTTTTATGAAAATATCAATGTCTATAAATGTGTAGGAGGATGAAGGAAGGTTTAGCCTTAGATTGGTAACGTATGCTTGAATGATCCGCACTTATTAATAGTTTAGAGTGTGTGTGAGTGTGTATAGCAGACTTCAGACTTTCACCGCTGCTTTCACTGGAATTTTATGCATTCGTGAGAAAGTACATTGTAGATGAATGAGTTATAAAGTGCGGCGGCTACCGGTTTCGATATTAAAACATTTCCTTTCCCTATACGTCTGAAAGATCAGCCGAAGTAACCTCAAGTATAGAAAGTAAGGGGAAGGGGAATGAAAGAATGAATGGATGGATCATCATCATCAAAGAATGTTTTTTTGGAATGTAAAAAGGCTCTGAAAGAAATTTGACGCTGCTGAGTAACAAAACATGCCGTGTCGTGTAGATGGGGTGCCCTCAAAAACCCAACTTTTATTGATGGCTTAAGTAAACTAGATCTTCTAGATTCAAAAGACTTTTTTTGCGGTCAAAAAGTTTTCAAATCATCATGTAATGTAATGTAGGAAGAATACGACTTTCTAAAGGAGAAGAAACAAAAAAAACTTTCGTGCCCAACGCACGCTTGAACTTAATCCGTCTTAAGGATGGATTGAAATAAACTCCAGTTTTTTTAATACTTTACAATAATCTTATGTTTATGGAGGGATGGGAAAACACGTTGGCAATCCCCTGTTTTTAAAGCCTAATTAATTTATTTGAGTTTGAATTGCTTAATTCCCGGTTTGGTGGAAGAGGTAAGTTTGCTCCGATATTGCGAAAGTTGTAAAATATGTTGAATGAAACCTTACTTGACCTTGAAAAAAAAACCTTTAAAAAGGAATCTTTCATTCGTTCATTTTAAATTAGGAGCAATGATAACTTTTCACTCTAAAAAATCTTTGATTGGTTTGTACAATCTTTTACGATAATAAATAACTGTTTTATAGCCTTTGAAACTTTTCAAGGGAAGAAACTTAATCCTTTATCTATAATGAAATAAATGATAATGCAGAAAGTTTATTTGCAACGGGGTCTTCATAATAATAAGCATAACCCACATATAACATGGCTATCCTTATTACAAGAAAATCTCCAATTTCGGAAGTGTATCTCAGCAAATTATTATTGGCATAAAGAAAACCCCCATGAAAAAACTGGGACAATCAAATATGACATGCCTTTGGTTTACTTAACTTAATAAAGTAACCGTAAAAGTGAGCCATGAAACTAAAAACGTTGTTACAAAGTAACAAATTGTAACGAAATATATAGCATTTTCGGTTTTGCTTTGCTCCATGTTATGCTACTTATGTATATGTCGGTCAGATTAAAGTACTTCGGTTAATTAAGCGGGAAGTGCAGCGTAAAAAAAGGATATTTAACTTTTCCGAAAATACTAAGTATTTGTTAGTTTTTTACTAGCACAAAAGCAAATGTCATAACCACATTGGGACACGAACAAAATCACTACTACCTACATGCTTTCAGCTTGATTGACTAACGACTATTCATAAAATCTCTTTCCGTTTCCTTGCAATTAAGTATTCCAAGGCTCGCGCTGCTTTCTTCTACACTCCCTCATTCATAAACTTACCCTTCTCTCAACAACGAATGAAACTAATTTTAGATTGCATTATTGTACAACAGATTTTTATTGCAAGCCTATAATAATGTAATGGGAAAACATGTTTTATTAGGTCAGAAGAGTTAAAAAGCCAACAACCAGTTACGTTAATTACTTTTCAGAATACATGTACAAACAAATAAAACCCAATTTTCTCTTAAAATCTTCAGTTTTTGCAAAAAAAAGGCAGAAACTTCCACAAAAGCAAATGTTAATTTTCCCCCTTTCCATAAAAACTTTTCCCTTTGGTTTTGTTTGAAGTAAATATAATTCTCGCTCACTGGCAATCAGGGTAAGCAGTAAATTCATTTCTAAAGAAGGGTTCTCCTTATTATTATTATTTTCATAAAAAACTTGTGTTTTAGTAGAGTATTAAAGCAAACTAGTATTATTTGTATACGTAGTAATAAAACCTGGTTTTGTTCCTAACAGGTTGTAAAATTACCTTGAGATTTATTATGCAAGCAAACACTCTTCACTTTTCTTTATTTCATGGGAAAGTAAAGCAAAGCTAAGCTAAAGTTAAATTTATTGTTTATTACCTTTCCCGCAAAATTTCTAATTTTTATTTTTGTTTGAACAAATTTCATCCGTAATTTCCTCTTCAACTATCACCAGCGTAAACTTTCCACACATGGAAAAATGTGGAATGAAAGCATTTCAAGGATCTTCAAGGTTCTTTTTTAATGATATGGTATAAGCCATGATTTCAAACAAATTTGCAATTACTCGGTCAGACGGACAGACTACTTTCACTTTTTCTTTTAAAAAAAGAATAATATTTTTTGTCTATTTTTCGCTTTATTGTATAATACATTCAAATATCCTATACTACAGCCATTCAACAGCACTTTTTCTTTTTAAAAATGTGTTTTATTGTCAAAATTATAATTCTTCTTCTACCACTACTTATTTGGCCTCGGCTGCATTACAGATTTCCGCGCTTTCATTACGATATGACTCGTGCTCCTCCTTTGTTTTTTAGTTGTGTCTTTGTACCCTTCATCATTGAGTTAAGTATGAAAAAATTCTTTAAAACTGGAAAGAGCGGAGCATACTTTACTGGGGTAGCTTGCCTGCCTGCCTTTGCCTCACACAACAACAGTTGAACAACAATCCCATTAACTTTAGTAATAAAACTTGCCTTGTAGTCTCTTCTCTTCTCGTCCTGTCATTCAGCAGCAACGTTTTTTTTTTTCTCGTTCCGTCTTTTCCTCCAGCTACACATCTAGTCGGAGAATAAATGCTTAAACTCATTCTTATGAGCTGTAGCGAGAGGATGAACAATCGGTGAAGAAGGCACTGAATCTGTATCTATCTTTGCATGCTTTCGCACATAAAATAAGAATGTTTTTCTTTTGCAGAAAAAAAAAATCTTTAAAGCAACTTCCGTCGTTCTTGTATGCAAAATACTAGTACACAAATAAAAGCAAAAGATTTACTGCAGGATTAGTGAAAAAGGAAAAATGTGTTTAAATTTGTTCCAGTGTTCATTTTAAAAAGTTTCTTTTTTCGCTGAAATACCTCCATCCACAACAATGCATGCAATACAGCATACAAACTCTCAAAAAAAACTCCCTCACGCTACTCATGGTCGTACTGAAAGATGCAACAAGATGATAATATTTATTTTTCTGGTAGTAATGCACCCGCACCGAGAGGAACATTACTAGATTATGCCAAAATTGTTCTCATCAAGAAAGAGAAAAAAACTTCAGAAAGTGCCTTACAAAGCTCTTCTTCTCGCCTCGCCCCGTCACAGGTAAATTGTGCAGAAGAACGCTGTTTAGTCTTAAGGAAAATAAACAATTGTGTAAAATGTAATACAGTAAAAGTAGTATTATGGTAATGTTTTAAACAATTTTGTTTGTGGGCACATGCATGAGAAGAACAGAAGAAGAAGAAGCACTGAAAAATAACTGGCTTATTTGTTGCTTTTCCCCAGCCGGAAATTTGTCATACAGAAATAGCATGAAAGCTACTTTCACGGTTGGAAAAGGAACAATGAACGAACAAACGAAACGAATATGACTCCCAGTCAGTATGAGTGAGTATAATACGTTGTGTCTTAGTTATAATGATCGGGGATGTGCTTAATATAAGCGTAGCACAGGAAAAGGAAGAGCAAACAAACAGAGAAGAAGTTGTTGTTTCTTTCTTTCTGGGGATATTGTTTTGTTGAAGCAAACAAAAGCGGATATTATTTTTTGCTGGATGTACGTTACGTACGCGTGTTTAAATAGTATTATGCTATGCCACGTCAGACTAAATTGGATTGAAGTGTAAAGAGGGGTTAATTCAAGAATTTACTTAGCACGCCTTGCTGTAAATTAGAGAAATGATTAAATGTAATTTAGCGAAAAACTAAATCGTTAATAACAATAACTTTTGGATTACAATTGTGGAGCACCACCATCATCGGTCGGTGTCATGTATGCATTTAATAACGATTTTCTGTAGGAAAATTGCACTGAGAGAGTGAACTGGAAATTTTGTTTTAATAACGAAGTACAGCCAACACATATTTATTAGTTAGTGTTTTGTTGAACTTTGAAGAAGATTATCCTTGTCTTCTCATCGGATTGCACGTTGTAAAATATGCTTAAAAAAGTGGAAGATCGTATAAAAGTTTAATCAGCATTTAGATCGCAGGAACTGACAAGCCTAGTCATTTCACATGAAGCGATGTGCGGCGGTGGTTGGTTGGACATGGACAGCACACTTCATTTGTGATTTAACCGAAAAAAAATTTGATATGAGTTCTAAACTTCTCTCTAAATATATCCTTCTCCTGCAAGTCGTTTCCTCTCTCTTTCTCCCTCTGATATTCATTTCCCTGTCCACACTCCACACTGCAGGCCATCCAATAACGATCCTGTTAGGGAAAACGAACTAAACTAGCCACGGTAAAAATGAAAATGAAACTATAGTGGTGGTGGAAGAGAAAGGGAGCTTTGATCACGTCAAATCGTGGTATACGTGCATGCATGACCAAGGAAAATAATAATAATAATGATAATAACTGCAGATTAGATAGGTGTAGTTATCAGTAAAAAGGAAATGAAGATGAGTATTCGCAACGATGCCATACACTTGCGGGAGGAGAAAACTAGATTTCAAGATAACGAAAGAAAAAATGGACAAACCAGAAAAGGTGAATTGGCTTGGTCTTGTAAGCTACGTATGGTACAAAAGGATGAAGATTTTCTTTTTTCACTTTCAGAGCAAATTTTTTTTCTGCAAGGCAATAGGCAAGGCTGTGCTTTCGTTTTAACAAGTTTTCTCTTACCTTAGTTTTTCTCTCGTAATAGTCATATATATACATAGATGGTTAGATAGACATGTGAGTAGGGAACATTATTATCATCAGCAACTAAGTAATGTACTACGGTCACAGACGGACGTGTTAGTAGTAAGGAGCCAGCCAGCCCTTCCTTGATATTATTGTTATGGATGTAGCTCGAAGAAAGTAGACAATAAGACAGGGACAGTTGTTGGAGCAGAGAGAGAAGAAGAAAGAACTCTCACATTTTTTCCTGCTCATTCACTCTCACTACCCTTTTCCAGAATCATTGTGACGACTTTGAGAAGAGAAGCGTAGAAAGAAAGAAGAGAAGAAGATCTTTAGTTCTTTTTTTTCTTACTTTCGTTTTCCTGAGAAACACTTGAAGGTCCACGGTCCCTGTCCTCCTTTTTATTATTATGTACAGACAGATATGTATAGTAAAAATGCCCGTGTTTCTCGTATTTTCGTATTTTTTCTGCCACCATCTACTGATCTATTGACTATACATGTTAAAAAAGGGCATCTAGTTTCCCCAACGCTGCGACTGCTGTTAATGTTAATGCATATATAAGCGAAAGTGAAAATGAGTAGATTCGCTGTGTGGCTGTCTTGATAATAATACTACAGATACAGTAGTGCAGCATGCTCATAGTTTTCGTCATGAAGAAGAAGAAACGAAAGCCCGAGGAGTTTTTCATTGCCCAGTTTTCTCCGCTCTTTTTCTCCTTGTCTATTTTTTTCTCTCTCTCATTCATATCAGCAGCAGCAGCGTATTATATGATAGCTGTGTAAAAAGTTTTTTTGTGCGTTTTTCTTGGTTTACTCTTTCCGTTTGTACTTGCATTTTTCTACTTTCGTGATTTTGATGGCGGTGATAGTGCCGTGGTGCATGGTGGTGGCTTTGGTGCTCCTCACACAGGAAAAGGGGAAAGCTGCTTCTTGCATACAAAAATGCCTACTAAAGAGCCTAAACGCATGAATGTAGCTTTAACTAATAAGAACTATACTTTTATTTTCCCTATAACTATTTTATTATGTATTGTTATCCATTTCAGCATTTTTTGGATGCCATCAAAGTCGTTTTTCATACTTAAGTATGTACCATCATCTCTCCATCATAATACTTTTCCCGCAATAGAAAATAAAAAGGGAATGTGAATGCAAGAAGAGAAAAAGGATGAAGAGGGGACTAAATTGGACGGCTGAAATCTGAGTAAGTGAACGAAGTGAACCAACAAAAAATATAAAATAAGCGAAATTGAAGGATGCCGCTTTTCAAAATCTACTTATGAAGGAAGCTCTTCCAGCCACATGTGTCATCGCAGCAGCACCACATCACATCTATTTCGAAACTGCATTACATACATGTGCCTAATATTAAGAGATCTTTGATCACGTATGTATAATAATAATATTCTAGTTGAATTAAGATAAACAAGGAATTTAACCGCAAATTCTTTTGATATTAGTTTTATGGATGCCATTACGACCATCACATTGTGTAGGTGAGCGAGTACTAGTATATAAATTAAGTAGAAAGGAAAGGAAAGTAACCGCCGTGGTAGAAGAGCTCTTATCTTTATGTTCCTTGCTAAGTTCCCTGTTTTAGCTCAAAAGGTCATGTTATTACTATCTCAGTTCAGCTATGTCAAAAAGCTCCGAGAAAGAATTGCTCTTGGCATATTTTAAATTTCCGTACAATAGCTTTGTGCATTTTATTATGTTTTATGAGCGAGCAGACGTAAAACCATTTTAATACTAACGGAGGAAACATTAACTACCTAAAAATGTTTTTCTTTGATCTTTTCCAGAGCGCAATCTTCATCTACGACTCTGATGTATGCTAACATACTTTTTCTGCAATATGATTGACTTGCTCAAGCTTAATGTAAGAAATTCATAAAGATTTTCTCGGCTGAAATGATTTTTAAACAAAGTCTTGGCGTTTGCTTATGTAAATACGTAGCGAAACATTTGTATTTAAGTGCAATGAAAGAAATCTTTGTTTAAAATGTTTTAAAGCAAAATTGATAGTAAAGTAAAAAAAACTTAAAAGGAAATTGCCCGATTTGGTTCAATAGAATAAAAGGAGAATAAAAAAAGCATGAATGGAAGGAAAAGTCTGAAAAGGCTTATTTGAAGACCTTGGACTTTGCCTTGTTGCAAAAATGGGACTTTGTTGTAGTATTTTATTTTGTAGCTTGCATTCTTCTACTTTCTTTCTTTTTTATGAGTTTCTTTCCGTTTCCTCTAATCTTCTTTTGCTTACTTTTCAGCTTTCAAGGATATGAAAAGCAATTTTGTGAATTATGGAAGCAAGATGATGTATTTACTACATATGTTTTTGACCTTTGTAATACTCTATAATTTGAAATTTTAAGTAAAGTATATAAAAAAAGTATGGTTTCCGGTCGTGTGTCAGTCAGTCAGTGCAAGTAATTTTAGTTACTTTCATACATACATACATTTAAGCAAGTAATTTCAATACCCAACAATCTACAATACAATACCCATTGCAATACGAACAACACTTTTCTTGCTTGAGTGACTTTTCATTACCATCAAATTTGTTGGCTATTATTACTATTCTTTAGTCACCAAAGAAAGAAATGAAAAAAGTGACGTTATAAACAATATTTTGCAATGGAGGAAGATTATTCTGACTCTGAGTGGAGGCTACAAACAAAAACGTTTTCAGCAAGTACAGGACAGTTTTTAAGAAAACATTTTTCACACAAAAAGAAGCCAAACGTGGAATGAATGTAACTTTTAAAAAATTGCTTTTGGGAAAGCAAATAATTTAGCTGAAGTAGATATTTGACAATAAGTAGGAGCAGTAAGAGCTAAGATTAAGTCATTATATGCGAACCTTGTGCCTTGCTCCCATCATCATCATCTTCCCCTTTTCTCCCAAATAGAGGGAGAGACAACACAATAAGGATGCTTTTGTGAAGCTCTTGACGCTTGAGACGGTGTTGGTGGGGGAGAAGAAAATTACGACGAGAATGGCATATACAAAGACCCTGTGTGTCGGTCGTTAAGTGATGAATTTTCTGAATACCATCACCCAAGCACATCATCAGCACCAGCAGCAGGACATGAATTGTGAAAAGAAACATGGGAGAACCTTTCGTGAATGTCAAATGAGGTGAGTAGTCAATATTTCTCTCTTCAACTTTTACTTTACTGCGAAGTAAAGTAATTCACCCTTGTTAAAAATCCACGAGGAGAGAAGCCCAAGCTTGTATGTATGCTCCTCTGCCCTAATTCCCCAACTGCACACTATAATTAAGTGACTTCTATACCCTCCTTCCTCTTCTACTATTAAACTAACCCTAACGAAATATCCTTGTGTTAAGCTCAATAGCGGAAATTCCGTAGAAAGAAGAACAGTTTTAGAAGAAGGACCACTCACAATTTGTTAGTGTTATATATGTGCATACATATGTACTAGGAAAAAACTGAGGAGCCTCAAGCAATAAAACGGTTTCCACCTTTAAATTTAAATTGGATTTGCATCAGTTACTGTTACTGCCCTCCATTTTATCCAAACTATACATATTAGGTATGTCCTATAGTATTGTCGTTTGTTCAGCAGTCAGTGTAGTTGTTTACTGTGGGAACTAAAGGGCCATTAGTTTTCCAATATTATGATGATGATGATGTACATACTTAAATGTAAATGTAAGTTTGTGCTATTTGAGAGAGAAAGGGAAAACCTTTCATGCATTTTTTCAACTTATATTTATTAATTTTATCGAGCCGCCGCTGCTGCTGGTGCCACTACTGCCTAGACTGCTGTCAGTTACTAACAATCTAACATCGATTTCATCATCATTTCATAGCACACCACTCTCAATTCGGAACAATTTTCTTGCTCCCATAAAGAAAGAAAATGTCCACATGAATATTACGAATGAATTCCTCAGAATAGAATTTAATGTCAACAGAACTTGTTTAATTCGATGAATGCATTCCATTATTATATCTGACAACCGAACAGAATAGCAATAAATATAAATGGTGAAATGGAATGAGATTATTATTATATAAACAATTTCAGACTAGGGCATGGAATGGCATTACTGAAACTAAAACAGAAATGAAATGAAATGAATAAGTATGTGGGGAAAGCTTCCTTTCGTCGTTTGTCGTCGCAGAAAACCCAAACAAAACAAACAAGCAAGAAGCAACAAAGCAACCGATGAGTTATATCAACAACAGATCATCAAACAAAATTATTTGGAGACGCACATTTCCATTCAAAATACGCTAATCGGAAGAAATTCCTCCATTCACGGCATTCTTGTGCATCGTTTTAAGTGTAGATTTTGAACAGAATGGTACCCGAAGAATACAGGAAGAAGAGAAGAGTTGAATTTGCTGCTCCTGCTGTTGTTTTTGCAGAATGGTGAACGGTTCCTTTCAATTTTGTTTGTATTACTGTTCGTACAACAAAATACAAAACGACGAATTGTTTCGGAAGATTTCATGCAGAGTTCCACCCACAAGAAGCCAAAAAGGCGGAAAATATAGATTGTTGAAGAAATTACTTCTATTACTACTAAAGTTGGATTGGAAAAGAAAAGGAGCAACATTTTACCATATATTTACTTTTTCCCACTATTGCCGCCGCCGCTGCTGCTGCCGCTGAAGAAGAATTGACATAAATTTGCTAGTCTTTTACTATTATTATAACATGTGAGGAGTGAGGAGGATGACAGAATAGTTGAGAAGACGAGAAAATCAGGCTAAATCGATATTTTCGGGGAGTTAAAGAAAACGCCCTCTTAAGTCCCATTTGCTGCAGTAGTAATAAAATAAGGAAAAGAATCGTTAAAGTTGTTGTTGTACCATCATCATCATCATCATCAACATCTTACAAAATGAAAATAAATAAGAATCGTTACGTCCGTCCGTCCATCCTGTCGTACGTCCTTCATTCAAGTAATAAATTTTATGCGATGTAATAAATAAAATAAAAATTGATAAAAATGATAAAAATCCTTTTACATAAATGGACCTGTTCATGAACGAACGAGAAGAAGGAGAATCGAGATGAACATCAAAGTTTTTTTTTGGTGGTGGAAACGTATTCATTTTCCCCATGAATGAGGTTTATTTTTGCTAATTCCAAGGCTGCTTCCTCTTCAACTAGCCATCCATATCGTACATATTTTCACTAAATTCTTGAATCATCATCATACAGATATAGAAATACAAACGAAAACTACACATACGGAATACGGACCACAAAAGTCCAAAGATATTATACAGATATGACCTTTCTCTACGAAGCATAAAATATAATATTTAACAAGCATCGGAGAAGAGAGAAAGCTCGAGATAGTGTGTGAGACAGAAACAGAAGCATAATATCAAGCATTAGCAAAAAAGACGTGTTGTACTGGGACAGCCGGGGAAATAAGATTTGGGATTTCTGGCGTCATTCCCAGAATTTTGAAAAGGGTCACACAGTGCCCCATCTCAACCCAACCACCACACCAAGTATTGTAGCATAGAAGAACGCAGCTTTTTGCTCAAAATCTATTTTTCACTGTGAGCTGTCTGATGAAAATTATGAAATTTATATTTACATGTTTTACATTTCCTTTCCTTTCCACCACTATAACTATAGGGGAAATGAAATTTATCAGATTTATAATAGTCAAAGGAAAAGTGCATCATCCATATTAAATTTATTTTTGTCTCCTTCGTCTATCTAGTAAATAAAACAGCTGACTTTGAAATCTTTGCACTCTGTGGAGTAGCCCTGGCCTGGCCTAGGTGTCTTTTTTGACGCCTTTGAAGTAGCTTTCGAATTTGGGAAGAGAACTTCTTTCTTTCACAACAAACAAAAAAGAAAGAAAGAAAAAGGATACGCCATTATTGTATACCTTCTTCAACTCAACTCGAAACCTCCACGGAGGGAAGAGGAAAGCAAAGTCTTTTCTCTTTTATTCTTTCTCCCTTTTTCCGCCTGGCTGCTTACTTGGTCCTTCCACCACCACCCAACCAAGAACAACGTTTTTATTTTATTCCCAGCCTCCCAGCTGTACACATAATATTTGCTATGTGATCTGATGTGACGACGAAAAGGGAGAGTGTGTGGAGTAAGTGAGTAGCGTTCTAGAATGATACTTTGCTTGTCACAGAAGAGAAAAGAGAGAAGACTAAGCCATTTCATTCAATCTTTTGCTGTTGTATTCTCATGTTACATTAGGAAAACAAACCCATTCATTGAATGAGTTCAAAAATCTAGAGCCCAGTTCAGTTCAGCTCAGAATTTTTGTTGAGTTGAATCCTGTATTGAGCGACCTTTATTATTATTGAGTAAGAGATGTCTAAAAAAAAAGAGTATATCCTGCTTAAGCAGCACATATCCGTGATCATCATCATCATCCTAGTTAGTTCTTTCAGGCAATGCGATAGATTAAAGATTGTATGTGCACTACTGCACGGTTGAAGAAGCGTATTAACCAGACTGGTTACACGAACATTGCTTCCAATTTAACGTTAACTCAAAAAGAAAAGAGAAAGCAGCATAAAAAAGAAGAATATATAACGGAACAATCCAAAAGCAAAAGGAACAAAAATAAACTCTTCTGGATCTGAATTCGAAGGTTAGTGTAACGTAACATTATACCAAAAAAAGAATACAAGAGAAAAAGAGAATGAATGACGAAAACGGAAAATATCCTCAAGAGTCAGATCAGAGTTTCTTTCGTACTAGTTTTTTTTCTTTTTCTTCTACAAAAGATAAAACCATATATATAGTTTACACTGTGTTACTTTACTTTCTATGATTATGTGAACTCACCAACTAACTGAACGTCATGCTTATTCCTAAAGTGATAGAGAAAGAGAGAAAGCAATAAAATAGAAAACCGAAATTTGGTGAAAAGAAAAGAAGAAAAAAACGGTGGTGGAAACCTTTACAACAATTCCAAACGTAACGTAACGTAACGTAACGTAAAAAGCTTGATGATAGAATGACAAGTCAAGTACACACACCAACAACACAACTAAAAAAATAACTAACTTAGTAACTTATAAAACGAGCAACAACCTCTTTTTCTTGTTGACTTCTTGTTATAAAAAAGTTTTCAAGAAGAAGAACAACCGAAGCCGCATTTATAGTCTTTCCTCTTCTTTAGCAAACAGACTCTGTTGTTGGGATAAGAACAAGATAAGTAAAGTAAAGCTAAAAAACCTTCTTTCCATCCATTCCCAGAATATCTTTAGGAGGAGAAATTCCCATTGCATCCTATTTACGTTCCTCCATAAGAGAAGCGACTGAGGAAGAAACTCGCATGCATTTGTGAGTGTAACTCCGGCATTTTATGGAAGAATTTTTTTACTTTCAAATAGAAAATAACAGAAAACGTAAAGGCAACAAATCAGGTTAGTTTATTTTACTATGTTGCGTTCGCGTTCCCTATTCCATTCAAATTGTGGTGGATAGTCCAGCTTACTAGCACATACTTTTTATACCAAGTAAAAGTAAAGACTTTTCTTAAAATTTAAAACAAAAGAAAACAAGCTTTCCTCTAGTCAAAAAAAGGAAATAAAATGAAAGGCAGATTCATTCATTGAAGTACAATAAACCTGGTTCTTTTCCTACGATAAAATAAAAATTCTATCCAGGAAATCCTTCGCTTTCTTTCCCATTCTATTCTAAAGAGTTAAAAAAAACTATTTTCCCTCTTTTTGCATCAACCGTATTCTCTAGAAATTCATTCAATATGTGAAAGCCCCTTCCTGAAAAGGAAACAACAACATTTTTGAAATGTTTGATTTGTTACACTTTAAAAATCAAAATAAATGCTTTTACTTCCAGATTCCAGAGGCTTTAATGTTCTATTAGTGGAATGTAAACTGGATTCTAAGAAGACTTAGAATTTCCTTTTCGACATAGTAGAACAGAAGAAGTAATAATAGTAAATGGTTTCTCTACTATTCTATCAGACAGTTAACGAAACTTGTTTCATGTTATTTTATGTTTTCAGTTGGAAATTTGCCACTACTACTTTTACCACTACAGACACATTTTGAACAGTATCGTTTATCGTACGTATGGCATGTTCCAGTCAGAAACACGGAAATAATAAGTTATTCTGTACTTAATAAATGTTTTTGGATGAGTTAATGAATTCTTTATTAAAAATTTCGAATCAATATAAATGCAAAAAAGGAATCCAAATAATGTCCCCAGAAAATTGGCCACATATGCGTAATAATTTTCAAAGTCGCCGGTTGCTTGCTTGCTCTCTTAGCCTGTAGTAGTGTTCTGTTCTGTACTTTTTTTCTTTGTGACCCTTTTCATGAAAAGAATGTGTTTACATCTTTGGTTATTACTTGTACACTTTCACCATTATTCGACTCGACATCCTCCTCTTCTCTGTCTGGTTTCAAAATGCATCAGATTCGCTGTGTGTACTGTATTACTTATTTTTTTCTCTGGAAGAAGTGAGAAAAACAACCGAAACCTAATAAAATGCATCACACGATTGAATTGGCTTATTGTGCTGCGTGAGGTTTTTGATCACCACCGCCATATGGTTATGTGATACTGTGTCTTTCTCGACAAGATCGGCGACGCATCCCAATCAGCAGCAGTACTCCTCTATTGCTGCCGCTGCTTTTTCTTTTTCCATTCCATCTTTCATCCAATTTTTCTCGACTCGTCGTCGTATTCCATTGCCACTGCTAATATACTGATATTGACTGATATATGGCCAATGACACTGATGCTGATACCACTAAAGGAAAAGGATCTCACTATTTCCACACTACCTTCCAGGTCAAAACCTAATTTTGTGCAGCTGTGGAATGCTAATAAAAACAGGCTTATTACTTTTTGTACAGAATGTATAGCGCATACTAGTGAGTGAGGAGGAGTAGGTACGTACGTTTACGTTAACACAAGCAGGCAGGCAGCTGAATAGATAAACTGAAGAGATTTGTTAAACTCGACGTAAGGGAACTCTTTTTCTCTGATAGAGAAATTCTCTCTACTTTATTTTTTCAGTCTATATTGAAAATTTTTATGATAATGGAATGAAGTCGGGAAAAAGTTCAGGGAAAGGGTATTATGCCAGAGGCAAGAAAAATCAATAAAAACGAAGGAACGGTAATTTACATAATGATTTCTCTTTTTTCAAGCAAAAAATGTCTTCCAAGCAGTTTTTTTCTGTAGAGATATTAAGTCTTATTGCAGTAGTATATTATACAAAAATGTAGATAGATAAAGTCATGTCTCAGAATGCCTCGTTAATGGCTTAGGAATTTACCTAATTCATCTTTTGCCTTTTTGTACTTTTATCATTTCATTACACACAAGTAGATAAGTTAATAACTTTCTCCTCATATGTTTGACATTCCATTCCTTCAGTTCAGAACATTTAAAAGTGAAAAGAAAAGTAAAAAGCTTTCACTCATTTTATGCATATTCCGAAAATTAACTCTGTAGAAAAGATTGGAATCCTTTCTAATGAATTTAAAGAGCTTTTAAACACAAACGTGTTTTTAATTGGCTTTGATGGATTTGCCCTTGATATACAAAGGTTCAGTAGAAGTGCTTATGAAAGTGGATTAATTCGTAAATCGCTAATACAAACAAAGTCAATGATGTAACACGGTACTTCAAAAAATCACTACCAGTACCAATTAGTCGAATCACCTAATGTATGTAGGTAACGGTTCAAAATTGAAGCAACCATGTGAAAATCAGAGTTGGTTTAGCGCAATTTACAAGTCTTCGCTATTGCTTTTTAAGTTTTTAAACTAACGGGAGAAGGGATTATTAAAACCTCATCTAGGATCAAATTCAAGTTGTGTGTAACAATTACATTTATTTCACCCCACCACACATCTAGCATAAATCTACGTACATAAATCCCACTGAATTTTTTCGACTATAAAAATACAAACATAAACATGAGGAGCGGAATAGTGATCAATTACTTTACACGTGTTTGTTTACGTTTTCCCTTGAATCTGAAACGGGAACGAGTGGGAAATAAAATGAAAATTTTGATATTGCAAAAAGAAAAAAAGAATCGCTATAAAAGGTTTGTGAAATTGCGAAATGTAGTACATAAAAATATTTACAGTTCTCAACTCAACATTTCAACATTTTCAAACTATCTCTTGATCTTCTTACAACAACAACAGCAGCAAAAAATCTAAGCCACTTCGTGACAAGATTCTATTGCAAGGAATAATATTCAGCTTGAAAAAAGGTATCAAATTCTGGAGTAGATGTAAATTAATTCGCTAAAACCAGCTCAATCTACTGTTATAATACAGTGAAAGGGTTGCGTTGCGTTGCGAGAGTGCGAGCGGCTTTAATTCAAACCAGAGTTTAATCATCCACACATGCTGCTGCCGCCGTTTGTTGGATGCATGTTTTCTTTGAGAGCCACATAATATTATTTTATATGTTCCAAAACGAAAAGATTGGCGGTGGTTGGTGATGAAATAAAAAGAGCAACGAAAGAATGAAAAGGCAAACTTTGCAGAGAACCACGAGCAGCAGCAACCAGCCCTACATTTATTATGTTCACATCCAAACAGGTCCCAAGCTGCAAATAAAGTGTGAATATTTCATGCATGCATCACTCTGTGGTGGTGGTTGAGTAATACCTGTGGGAGTACCTTCTTGAGTACTTGACAATCTTCTGAAAAAGGTATTACGTACGTACGTACGTATGTGCAGAACGAGCGATACTGTGAAAACAAAATTTTACTCCTTTCTCATCTTTCTTCAACAGCAACCAAAATACCAAATTTGTTGAAAATCGTAAGATCGGTCACACACACACACAATATCAGTATTTAAATTGAAGGAATATTGCTTTGCCACTGCCGTCACCACAGCGCAGTGCATTACTCATGGTTTGTTCCATCCCAGCCAAACCAACAATTCAACATATTTCCGTTCCGGCTCTCACTCAGACTCACTCATTCAGTCGCATCACTTCCCTCGCCATATCCCAAAACATTCTATTTAATGTTTCTTCATTAAATTACTGTCCCACAAACATTTGTCATTATTATTTCGAAAAATGTCTATCCCGTTGTAGTTTGATTATGCAAAACTGTAATTTATATACAAAATATTGTTTGCTGTGTTCATTCAAAGAACGCAACAACTCGCGACTACCTGACCTTCTAAATATGCTTTAAACTTGAGAAACAATAAAAACAACTTCGTAAAACTACCTTGCCCTAGATGTGAAAGCATTGACAACAAGGCTGGTCTATAGTGTCTAGTGTTATGAATGAAGAAAGAAAGTTAAGAAAAAATGCCAATCTCCTGAATTGCATCACATTATCTTATAAACAAGAAGATGATGATAAAACACTACAGCACATAAAAATAATAAAAGAAACTCATTCGCTTTAAGAAGGAAAGGATGATTAAAAGGATGTAAAAGAAGAAATTACATTTAAGAAAAAAAAAGAAAATTGAGAAACAAAACTTGTGAAAAATTTATCGTCTCCCTTAAGCTAGCCTGATACAAGGTATAATTACCGAGAAAAAACGAAATTATCGCTGCCCCAAAGAGAAGACAATTTTCCGGCATTTGATATAATCATGTGCTGCTGTACAGAACAGAGTACAACAAAATAAAGTAGCAGTATCAGTATTTATTTGCTTTAATCACTGAATCCTTTGAGCCTTGCCAACAGTGAGATTAGGGAAAGACTCCTCCAGTTACACTGTTTCTTTCTACTACAAGTACAATATGAGTAGAATTACTACAACGCAACTTCTTGCAAAGAATTTTTTAAAAAGATAATATGAAGAAAAGAAACACAAGAGTTTTTTTGTATAAAAGTTCATTTCTTCTACATATTTACACGTATAAAGTAGGTGGCTCTTATGTAATATGAAACGATATATTTTATAGTTAAGTTAAAAAGAGGAAAATGAAAAAGATCTACAGACAGAAGAAAAGACTGGAGAGTGGGGAGAGCAGCAGCATCAGCGGGCACTACTAATACTACTACCACCACACTATTCTCTGGAAGAGATGTTCTCTGAATGAACTATATTTATGCCTTTTCTTTATTCTTGATCGTTTATCTTGGGTTTCAAAAACTAAACTTTCTTATTCCTATTTGTTCTTTCTCAGTCCTCTTCTTAGTCTCCTTAGTAGTAGGATAGAGTAATACGAGGAAAAGAAAGAAGAAGACGAAGAGTGTAATGAAAGTGGTCATGCACGAATGAGAAAATGCATGAGAAGCTTAAAAAAGACAAGAAGTAGAAGAAGTAGTAGTAGAGAGAGAGAGAGAGAGTAAGAGTAGAGGAATCCCAAGTGCCATGCTTTCACTATTTACTCATATCACTTCTCTTTTCTCTTCTCTTCTTCTAACTTCTTCTTCCTTCTTCTAGTAGTAGTAGAACAACTACCTACCCTATCATGCCATAAGCACTTCCGTAAAGGATACATAAGAAAATGCAGCAGCAGCAGCAGTAGTCTAGATTCTACTATCACTAGACACTAACACTACCACCACCACAGGCCCGCTCCATAATAAACTTTCATGAAACTGTATGTTTTAGGTTCATTTGAACTGAAAAAGACAGTTTGATCTGCAACTAACTGCGAAAGCGAGTTCTTCTTCACAATGGAAAGAAGATTTAAGGAAGTCCCAGGTCAACTCATTAATAAAACTCTTGTTATAAAGTGATCCAGGTTAGTTCATTGGGAAGAGAAAAGGATGCTGCTGTATATTAACCTATCTTTCCTTACTAGTTAGATTAACTCGCAGTGATGACGGAGACGGAATGGAGTTGAGCGAGGAGAAAAAAAAACTTTTCTTCTGTTTCTCAAGTACAACAAGTTTCTTTCCCCTTCTCATCCTCATCCTAATTCCTAACCGTTTTACAATGCTATAATTTTAGGAGGAAGTTATTATGAAAAAGGATTGGAAATGGTTAGTAGATATAACTTCTTAAGAAAACACTAATCCGTTTCCTGACTGAGTTTCTTCTCTGAAGATGCTCTCTAGCATAATCGTACACGTGTAAAAGGGTGCATATAGGTAGGCATGATTACGAATTAAGAGGAAGAAAAGAATCTATGATTACACATGAGCTCTCATCATTGCGAGTAGAAGTTTTATCCTTGATTCAGTCACGCTTGATTCAATAGATGTAAACATTAAAGTCTTGCTTTCTAAAGTACCTACGTGATTATTATAGAGAAATGTTTATGTTTTAGATTTGCAAATCTTTAGTTTAAGTACCGATGCTGCAGCTGATCTAATTTCTGCAATCAGAAATCAAGTTTTTCCATCTCATAGCTTCTCCGACGATATTTTAGCGAGAAAGCACTTTAAGAGAAAGAGCTCACTAGATGAAGCACGTACTCATGAAAAATAAATTCAAACATACTCAAACCGGTCAGTAAAACAAGTTAAATCTAAAAAATGCAGCCATATTTACTTAAAACTAATATCCTATACAAACGTGAGAGTACATTTTAGCGAAACATGAAAAGCTGATTCAGTTACGTTACCATACAACTATGTACCACCACATTTCATTCTCAACGTCATATAATTTTCCAGTTGGATTCCCTCGGTGAAAGCCCAACCACTTTAAAACCAACAATCTTAATATTTCATTTAGTCCATGTGAGGGGGAAACCATTCAACTTTTTCAATCTGTTCCTGCAATCAATTTTCTGCTTGAATAATCCTTAAATAAAAGATGTTAATGGGAGAAAGAGTTTTCTTTCATGTAAGTGAACGTATGGTATGTTACTACGATGTGAAATATGATGGTGGTCATGTGGAAAAATGCAGTCTTCTTATTAGGTAAGCTCTATGGCCGGTGATGATTAGATTGATACCTGTGAGAAAGACAGATGAAGCCATCAACTGAGCTAATAGAGCAGCCCATTATGTAATGTATTTTACACGTTTCCTCGAAAATATGAATGTAGTACGTGTTTCATGGGATAAGAAAAGTAACAAGAGACTTCTTTCTATTAAATTAGGTAGACCAAAAGAAATTCTTGGTAGTTAAGTTTGGAAAGGATACACGGTTTTTACTGAAGAACTCAGCTCAGAGCCCACACAATATTTTTTTTCTCCTGCCAAGACATTTTTCAAGGATACGTCTCACAGCATTACTACATGAACAAAATAAATCTCGGCCCAGCAGCAACAGCAGCCTCAACCGTATTGCAAAAAAGTTTAAGTTTAAGTAAGAAGAGTAAGAAAAGCTTCTGTTATGGCCACATCACATCACAACTTGGTTGACTGGTCCTCCTCACGCGAAAATTCCCTAAAGTGTTTCCTTTTTTCACCAAAGTTGAAAACCGCCAAGCACACTAATTCAATGAACCTTTTGTGTGTAACGTAAGAGTAGGCAACAGTTGAAAAGAAAAGAGCCATCCAGTGTCATGAATTTTCAGTAGTCATTATGAATTAATATGCTTTGAGACGCCATAAAGATCTTCTAAGATAAAATAAAGGTTATTATTATTATATGGTGGAATGGAGCTAAGCACACTTTCTTCTTTTTTCCACCTACTCATTTCGTAATAATGCTCACTAAAACTTTGGGGAAACGGAAATTATAATTTCATAGCTTTCAGATTCAACGAGCAACCAACTCAAGAATGAAATTATTGTTTGAAAGAAAGTTTTTGAAAATTCATTCATACCGGGAATAGCAGAGTGGCAGACAACCAACCACTTAGGTGGTTGGATTTTTAATAAAAATTTATTTCTACCTGATCACAAACTTTTCTTTGTAAGTAATGAAGAATTTATAATAATGAATCACAAAGGCCGAAATGGCAAGTTGATTTAATAAGACTTTTTTTAAAAAGAAATAAGGTTACGTAGAATGAATTTATTTAGCCTCAGTTTCTGAATAAATTGGAACTGGGACCCAATTAAATCTTCACTTACCACACTCTTAATTAATAAAATAAAATAAAAAACATTTTTGCACGACATGCACTTTGATTAAAGCAATGATAGTAGTTTCAGCAAAACCAAGCGAAGCAGTTATATATAAGAGCTGCTACTGAAAAAGCAAATAAACGTGCTGGAATAAGTGGAAACAACAACAAAGTTTATATACTTACTGCTTTCTCTCTTCTCATGACCCGGAGGGAAAAGGACGACGTTTTCATTCTGCCCCGGTTGTTTTTCTTAGATATGTCAAATCAACTATAAGTAACTTTTAAAGCTTGTGCTATCTGTATACTTTTTTCAGTTGATTTCAAACGATCTAGCCTACAAAAATTATACACCTATTCTGCTTCAAAACTAACTTGGAAAAAACAGTTTAAAATTGTTTACAGATTTAGACCATGACCTTTAACTGAGATTCTTTAACTAATCTGTATAACTATTTGTTGAATGTTTGGATCTAAATCAACATTTTCTATTATCGATGAAATAGCAAAATGTAAATAAAAATAGGAACAACCACCACCACCGGAAAGTTCTGAATTCTAAATGGTGAATGGTATCTGTCTACCTATGTCATAAGACTTCTATGACTTTTTGCTTGCTAAACAAGACAATGAACAGCTACTTCTGTTTTTTTCTGCCAAGGTTGTGTTGCTGTTGCACGTTGCTCTTTCTCCAGCTTGCTCTCCTAATCTGCTGAGTCTATCGCACGGGGTGGATTGTTTTGGTGGTAAAGAAGAAGAAGAAAGTGGAACAAGTAATAGCAGCAACAGTAGGCATGGGGCCCGGTTGAGTAGTAAAACTGCGAAAAGGATGAACGAAATGGATTGTTGTTACTCCGTTTCTTCCTTTCTTTCTATAAAAAGCGATGAGAAGCGACCGAATTTCGGTCTAATCAACTCGTGTTTGGAAATGCCAACAAATAAGGATTATTGTATAAATATCTATGAATATGTACCTATTATACAAGAGCTTTAAAGGACAAATGTTTTCTGTGGTATCCAAATATCCAATCGCTTTGTAAAATTTAACGGAAGATTGAGATTATTATTTTTCTTGAAATCTGGACAGCAGAACAGGATTTTATTTTAAAACAACTGAAAAAAGAGTGACAACGAAAATTTTTCGTCGCGAAGATGTCAAGAAGACTAACCAACACCAACGGACCGATGTATCCGAATAATATGAGGAAAATAAAGGAAATGCAGTGAGCCCAGTAGTGAAGTGAGGAGAACAAGATACAAAGGATCCCGTTAAACGACAGACACTGCTGCTGCCATACAAAACCATGTCATGCTCTTCTGAGACGGTTTCCACTTTCTTCGTTTCTTCATGAAGTAGATTTTACGCAAACTCCCTAAACGCATTTCTCTGTTCTCTTCTCCCACATCTCCGTTTCTTTCTGTTATACAATAAAAATGCAACCACCCAAATTGTCGGAGAAAGCTGAGTGTCTGTAATACATAGTTACATGGAATATGGAACGATATTTCACACTTACTTTATGCCTCCTCATGTTCATGATTGTGCGAATTAGATGCTAATATCATAACCATTCATCATCATAATAATGAAATTAGTACTTTTTATTTGTAGTAAACTAGTTATAACAGTTTAGAAAGCTTTACTTTTTGAATTGATTGAAGCTCTGAGTATATTTTAGCAAAAATTGTCATGAGTGTTGCTTGCAAACTCGATTGCTTAAACACGCAGTAAGCTATTAATGCCGATTTACAGGACGTTCTGATGATATTATACTACGCAGTTGTAAGTAAACTTAACAACAGTAAGCTAAGGTCATTATTATAAGAAGACTATCAATGGCAACAATACGAAGTGAATTTTTAATTTTTTAAACTATAATTAATTAAAACTTTTTAAAAGACAACTTCTCTTCTGTTAATCGCTCCCTTTTTTTCATAAAATAATAAAGTAATAATGACATTTCTGACTTAAAATAATTAAAAACACTTTGGTTCAAAAAAGTAAAATTGACTTACGTAATCGTAATGACAATAATCAATGGCATATTATTATTATGATCAGCATAAAGTTGAGAAAATTAAACGTGCACATTGGCATGCTCAATAAAGAATTTTATGTAATTTCAAATTAGCACGATAAAGAATTTTTGTGGCAGAACACAACGTTCATTTAGGCAATAGATGTAGAATCTATATTTATTTATGATTCTGGATGTATTCTGATGAGATCTGAATCACCATGCTTGCGTAGTTGTTGGCGAGTTCAACACGTTTACAAGTTGATCGAAATTTTGCAACGTCTTCAGAACCTTTTTCCAAAACTTCTTCCAATTCAGCCAATGGCAAGGTATTAGCCAAGTGTAAATACACACCTTCAGATAATATTATGCAAATTAATGTAAAATCCATTATATTAGAGTCAGTTATTTGAATTTGCAAATAAATCATTGTTACCTACTTTCAATTATTGTTGAAAACATGTCGGAATCTGCAGAATCCGGGTTCAAATTGATTCGTTTCTTTAGCTGCATCACTAAAGTTTTCCATTTTGATGGAGATTTCTCAAACATTTCCTAAAAAATAACCAAAAACCAATAATTGAAAAATAACATTAGGATAGGATAAAAGGAGGACGGTAAAACTCGGTTAAATATTTATTGTGTGAATGAATACCTTGGCATATAGCAACACTGTCGTTGGCTGTCTGCTAATTAAAATGCTAATAGCAGTTTCCACTGGCTCACAAAACATTAGTAAAATCAGTTGTAGAGGTGTTGATTTCA
>JAHZNJ010001542.1:0-10691 GCA_027744475.1 Lepidocyrtus cf. sotoi NNG-2020 | reverse complement strand
TAAATCAACTGTTTACCTCAATTTCAGGGGGAAGGGGGGGTCGTGGCATCTATTTTATTTTTTATTTGAACTCAGCACCCCTTTTCACATATATAAGGATTCTCTTTTTTAAGAAACTTGAAAAAAAGTTTTATCACCCTCGGTAATTTATTCATTTACTCTCAACAATATTATTTCTTGTAGTGTCATCATCAGCCACACGCAAGCTAAAAAATATAAGAAAACCGAAAAGTCTCAGCTTGCCCCTGAAATTTTACACGAAATGTTTTCTGCAGTCTTTCTATAAATATGCGATGCGATAATTCTATGAATATTTGATTGAACAGTAAAAATAAATGTACACAAAAAAATTCACAAACTTTTATTCTAGTATATAATTACAAAATCATAGAATTATTACATAATTCAAACGGCGAATTGAACCGATGAGGCAGAGCAACTACGGGTTGTTTTAAGTGTCGAAAAACGAGACATTCCACAACACTTTTGTTTGTTTTGTTATTAAAATGGAACTGCGTAGCATGCGAAATTGCGTACTGATAATGGCACCTTTCCAGATTATGTCAATTAACTTCATTGAGATTAAATTGATTATTCAAGGTTTCAGTACTATCATTAAGGCACTGTCTGCAATCTGAAAGGGTGTGCGTTCTTTTTAATTTAATAAATTAATAATTAATAATCTTGCACCGATTTACTGCTGTTTTTCCCCGTCATTGTATCACGTAATTAAATATTGCTTATAGATACTTGATACTAATAGTATGTGATCGTGATGTTGATACTTTTTCTTCATTATAATTTGCGGTAAAAAAACATTTCCACTTTCCACGTTGGAGATATGTTGTTTAAATCTGTGTGGCCTTTACCTTGTCATTTTTTTATTTGTATAATGGACAGCTCCAAAGCAATCTTTGTTTGTGTGAATGTTTCTTTAGGTAGTTTAAGTAAGGTTACCTACCTAAGTTTACGATTGAAATTTTTGGTGACATGGTTTTAGTCTTGTAATGTATTCAGATCTTAATACATTCCATTTCTACTTGATCGATCCAACCGTAAGGAGAAACCATGTCAAACCTAGGTCAAATCATGACTTAATATAGTTCGCAAACTTGTAAATGTATTTACTATTTAATTTAACACTTATTTATATGTAGCTCACGTAAACTTTTGATTGCATGCATTTTGGCCATTCAAAAAATCATTTTGGTATGTTTTGTAAACCGTTAATTCATACATACACATGCAGAACAAGCATGTAAGAATAAACTTCCTTCCGAATTGAAACATTTCGTAATTCTCAAATTCATATAAAGTCTTTTATCAGTCTTTTTAAGAATCAATGAAATACTAAACAACAAATTTTAATTTATTTTTAATGTCCATTTATCTACTAATCTAAATCGCGAAAGCGTGTCGGCGCGTGTGAAGCTAGTAAAGATTAAAGATGTATTTCTTTTCCTTTCAATACGCAATCTTCAATCTAACAATAGGTTTCAAGTTTTTTTTGTTATCGTTTCCCCCATTATGCGCCCCATTAGTTTTCTGACTGAAGTACACAAACCGTAACTTGACATTTTTTGATGAGACTAGTTTGCCTGCTGTATGCAACAAGCGTAAAATACAAGTTCTAGTGCATAGTTCACTTGAAAAAATCTGTAAAAGCTATTCAGAAATGAATGGTCCTGGTTGCTCTGCCTGTATCTGTAGTTCCGAAGAGACTGGGACAACATAAAATCCCTTTAATGCCCCCTGCGAATTCTTACCAAGCTACGATCACTAACCTCAACAACATCGTAAAATTGGTAAGCAAAATTCTATCCGACCGAAGAACGGACTCATGCAGAATGTAAACTGCGTATTTGTTATAGAATGTTATCAAAGTTCATTTCAGTTTCAAAATCCAACCACGAAGATGAAAATTTAAGGAACGGAACAGGGTATGGCGTTTAACGTTGGGCTAGGCATGGGAAAATTGTGAAGTCGCATTGCGCAGTACTAGTAATGCGCATGGTGAAGTGCCAGGCCCATTCATGAATGAGTTCATCTTTCACAGTGAACTTTGAATGTGAAACACTTACAGAAGAGAGAAGATAACAAAGACTGATAAAAAAGTTGAGAGGTCCATTAAAGAGAATAATACTGACATGAGATGAGATATGTATTTATTCACATCATTGACATGCGTTTTCTAGCTAATTGCTATCTTAAATGTTGATCGAAGATCCTATGCTGATCTCAATCCTAAATTTAATTGTCGAAGTCCAATCCAATGCAATGGTGCGCGGAAAATTGAGCTGAGCGCGAGCGTTGCGTAGAGAGAAAGGGAAAGAAGATGTTAATGCTTTTTTTGACAGGCGCATTGTTTTTTTCAGTGTGTATTTTGTTTCATATTGTGAATCTCATGAGAAAGTTTCATTGTAAAATTAATTGTTTAAATATAAAATGCCCAGAGACCTACCAATATCTTACAGTAGAATCGTTTTACTTGCCGAGTAAAATTGATGAAAGGAGTGTGGCGGATGGTAGGTCGTCACTAAGTATTTAATACAATATGTCGTTGATTGATTGTTTCTGTGATTTTACAGTAGAGTTGAGATAATGTATAATGACAGAGTAAACGTTTAATGGGAAATTACGCAAAATAAACATTTTCCGATACAAAAATTAAGGTTAAAAAAACAGAACCAACCGGGGTAATATGAGACGCGTAGAAACGCAAGCAAACCGAGTATGTAAAAACCAGATACAGAATCTGACATTTTAAGTTAAATTAAAATCCAAATATTCGTGGGAATTGTTGCTGTTTTACTTTACTTTTTGGTGGTTGGCGTCGGAAAGTAATTAAAACATTTTTTCTTTAAAATTAAATAGGTTTTATTACTAACTATGAGAAAATTTTCTATTGCCAAAGTTTTTTTTGTTAAAAATTGCTTCAAGCACTCTCCCAGTCGATAAAATGTTGAATTCTTTTCATGAGTTAAAACAAGGATTCGAACGAAATACGCTATTACGTATTGGCAGTTAGATAATATTAAATTACGGAAATGTCCAGGGCCATTTAACAACATTTTTTCACATTTTTTTTTTATTTTTCACTCCACTGATTTCCTAAAGAAAAACATAATAGAACTGCAGTGCACACCAAAAACCAACAAACCATTCTTTTT
Source organism: Lepidocyrtus cf. sotoi NNG-2020 (assembly GCA_027744475.1). Lineage (NCBI taxonomy): Eukaryota > Metazoa > Arthropoda > Collembola > Entomobryomorpha > Entomobryidae > Lepidocyrtus > Lepidocyrtus cf. sotoi NNG-2020. The sequence goes on along the minus strand of JAHZNJ010001542.1, from coordinate 7,521 downwards.
CATTCTTGTTATCATCATCGCCACTCGTTTTCCTTCATAATTATTACACGATGAAGGGTGTCAGGCTTCATAGTAGTTAAGAGTGAAAGTTCACTCCCTCCCCGCAAATGAAATAACAAGAAAGAAAAAAATGAGGCGATTAATTTTGTAATTGAGCAGATCATTTATAATAAATTGTAAAAACAAAACAGGATGCGAACTGCATACGAATCAGCTCCACGCGCTTTTAGATGCAGTTTGCCATTGCCCGTCACTTCTCTATTGCACACTTTTCCCGTCACATTCTCCAACCCTACAAGTAAGTAAAAGTGAGCATAATCATACCTAGTATTCCATAACAAAAAAGGTTGCACAAACCGGAGAAATATGAAGTGAAGTGACTTATTGTCATCCCTTGTTGACTTTTGTTCTTCTCGTTTATAGATGAACAGGGAAAGAACATCATCGTCCAGCTTCGTTGATGAAGTTACCCCTCCTTCTCTTTCTCTGTTGTGTTCATCATTTTTTTGTGGAACTATATTTCCAGCCAAAACGCAGCAGAAAACCGATCCTGTACAAAATGCAATGCAGAAAGCAAAAGGGTGTGCAAATGAAGTGAAAAAAATGTACCCTTTTATTATCCTGTCAGTCAATAGTATGCTGCGTTGCATGTTGCCCTTTTATTTTTGATCCATTTTTCCATGATAAAAAAATATAAATGAATTATGTTTATCGCAGTGTTAATCGCAATAATGAGCAGGGAGAGCCCACACCAAATCATCATCCTCAAGTATGAGAATTGGGTTGGAGGTTTGGGACCATGGTACTTTAAAAGGAAGAAAAGGGTGGAAGTTATAAGTGACCCTTTTTTAACCACAATACAATTGACACTTGCTTCTTATCATTTACTGTTTCTCCATTGTTTAGGATGATGTAACGACCTGTGCCACCCGAAAACTGAACTTTCTCATCGTCCACGCGAACACGTCAGTCAAAACCAAGGAAAGAATATAAGGACGATTTTTGATGCATGCTTGATAATGGAAAGTTGGGAAGTAGTGGTTTGGTTGGAGCTGGAAGGGTCCAGGGAGAGAGCATAGAAATGACGAAAGGCATATGTCGATGACCACTTGACTGACATGAAAAGAGTGATTAAACTCATCATGAAAATCAACAACAGATTAAATATACTTAACCCGTTGTTATCACCCCTTTTCTCAGCACCACGTTATAAAAGTTCTAAGCTAAAGTAGGGAAGCCTGCTTTCACTTCCATTGTGTGCCTTTTATTGTTAATGATCATCCATTAATAAAATTGTTTAAAAATGGAGCAAGTGTCAGTTTTTGTGGCTTTACAGTTCTGAAAGTAATTTTTAATCCGTTTTTGAAGTTCAAGTTGGTTCTTGTTCTTATAAAAAGTGAAGCATGTTGTGATGTTGGTCTCTTAAAAATTTAATTGTTACAGTTTGACTATGAAGGATTATGCTTTTGATAGGTCATTGTTTCTTCTTCTTGACGATTCATTTTTCAAGTCCTTTAACTAAATACAGAAAAAATCTAAAAATAATCACAGGATTCTTTTCGTGAGAAAATTTCATTTCCTATCTGAAAAAAATCTAGGATATTGTCAAGAGCAGGAGCCATAAATATTTCAAGTCAGTTATTCATTAACTTAAATCCCCTAATCTTATTGTTAGTGCAGCGCCGGGCATTATCCAATAAAAAATGGGTTTCCAATTTTCATCAATACTAACAGGAAGCATTAAATCCAGAACCTGTCCTAAATTGATAATTAAAGCCCAATTCTTTACGTATAAAATACTCCGTGTCATAATAAATCAGTTAAATATTTCCTTTGAATGTAGGTCTCGATCTAAAAAAAGGTAGCAATAACCAAAATAACAATTTCCAGAATACTTTGTAATTTTGTCCCTTCTGGACAATGCGAACGCATACGCATTGATTTCTGGCTTTAGTACTTGATTAAAAGTATTATTTTTATTATTACCAAACCATCATTTCATAGAGGACTGCTAGCAGACATCATAACTGTCAATAGGTATTAAGTTTATTTTGGGAAATAGTAAATAATTTTTGTCTGAAAATGAATGAACGACCGGAGACTTTATGTGATACGTTTGTGATACGCATATAAGATACAATATGTCCCTAATGTAAAGTTGTAAAGAGAAGAAAACAATTCCACAAACGCCCACAAAACTTCGACGCGCAGAGCAATATATGTCTGCAGTCAATGGGTATAAGTTCAAGGGATGTTCAAAACTAAAATAATAGGCTACATCCATGTAGTGTTTTAGTATTGTATTAATAAGACCAAGAAGAAATAGACATTTAAACTGTAAATTAAAAGCGTAAGTATTTATGTACGTACTATGATAGTAAAAGTGGTTATCGAGTCAAAGTCAAGGTCACTTCATCGTAGAATATTCCAGACAGGAACTCTAATATATCACATTCACGGTAAATTGCTTACCTTCTGTGCATTTTTAATCTGAAATGAGGAAGCGATTCTATGGCGCTAGCTAGGCATTTAAAAGATTTCATTCAAAATCATTTAACTTTTAAGCATCTACCGGCAAAAAAACCCGGCTTGTTCTCACTCACAGCATAGCAATCATTGCACTGCATTGATACAGGAAGCAATCAATTTAAGTTTATACTATACGCTCTCTTCGTCGTCGTCTCTTGTAGTTGTAAGTACATATGATTATGAATCGAACCAAAAGAATACGAAAACAATTCGAGGATTAAACAATAAAAATCTTTTGCTGGTTGCGGCACCCTTTTAAATTAAAGGAAACATTCTGTTTCAACTTTTAAAATTAAACTGTTTTTTGGTAAAAAGAATACTCATTCCGGATTTCAATTTCAAAGAAGAAAGCTCGAAATGTTATGTAAATGCTCTTTAAAAGAGACAAATAAGGACGATGTCTTTCCTTTTTTGTAGTTATCGTTTAAAGTCTTAAGTTTTACAAGTACAACAACGCAACGGTTACGTAACGAACTGCAATAGTAAGTAATACCGTGAAACATTACAAATACAAATTCTACGTACTCATATCTCATAATCTCATAGTGCAGAATAATAGTGGTAATAAAAATTATGACAAACGCATGTAAAAAGAAAGTGCTTGTCGTTGATTAATATAAGTTTTCCTCTTACATAGATTTTTGAACAACAAGAAATACATCGCATTGCACTGCAAAAAGACAAAAGTATTAAATTTATATCTGGCTCTGGCTGCTGGAGTGGAGGAATCATCTAGTCCAAATCATTTTTGATTACTTTAAATTGGTTAATTGACTCAATAAATATAACGTCCGTTGTAGCATCATTGCCATCCTCGGACAAACGACTGACTGACTGTGCGACAGGCAAGGGCAACACTTTTACTTGTATCATCGTAATAATAACCATCAATTCATATTGTTCCTGTCACGCTGAGGGTTCATGCAGCAGAGTAGAATGAAGTGGGAAGAAGCTATTTTTGTTCAGCAACAGCATCTCTCAGAAGCATAACATCATATTTATTGTCATCATCGCATATTGCATTTATTAAACAGTCTCTTAGAGGGATTATTTGGTGGGTGGGCTTTTACAGCAAGTCTTCTTGTGGTTGGACAAAGCCATTCAAATCATGCAGCTTAAATTCCTCCCCTTTCACTTTTTATTTTTACCCACATCATCAGAACGAAGGGATGACCGAACTAAACCTTGCTTTACATAAACAAAATACTACGTAACTTGTAACTTTTTTAGAGTATTTTTTTCAATAGAAGAATGGGAAACAAGAGCTCAAAGTATTTCTCTTTGTGTATTTTATACACTCGCGCACAGCAGAAAACAGAGGAGATCGTACGATTTTTTCTCATCGCTGGTCCTGCCTGCTCTGAAAAAGCTATTTGATGATACGGGGAATCCTTTCTTTTCTCACTCGGTGTGGTGTTTGTTTGCTACTTATCATCAAAATCATCAATTCACATTTTTCTAATGATTGTGAATGAATAAACTGATGTGATGTGACTGAACAAAGTCAGCAACAATAACAGTACCACTACCAATCCATGACTGCTGATGCTGTTTGTTGCTTATTCCTTTGCTTTCCAAGTGCTTTACTTGTCGCAGCACTACTTCGTGTGGTAAATCATAAAGTTTTATGAATTTCCTAACCACAATCATAAATAGATTCGCTTTTTTTAGTTTATTCCTTTGCTTTCCAAGTGCTTTACTTGTCGCAGCACTACTTCGTGTGGTAAATCATAAAGTTTTATGAATTTCCTAACCACAATCATAAATAGATTCGTTTTTTTAGTTAAAACACTCCTCTTTCCGAAGAGATTCCGTATTCCTTAGTATAAGGACCCTAGCTGGAACAAAACTTTAATTCAATTTAGAATTAATGTTTGTTGGAATATGGAATAGAACTGTGTGAGTAGGGCCGGTTACCCAACAAACTTTAACTTAACAAACACACTTGTATTGTATTGCGGAAAGGGTAAGGTGGAAAAACAACGTTTTGATCCAGGTTAATATTATTCATTGCCCTTTGATGATAATGTTTTCCTCAAATACGGGAATTACCCTAAACTAGCAAATCAGTAGAATTTAGAACGTGATAGAGATTGGAAGAAGGTTATTATACGGACATTTAAAAAAAGGACGTGACCTTTTCCATAGAGGAACAGTCGGATTTTAACTCTGGTAAACCAAACTTGAGCTTCTTCTTTCTCCGGAGGAAGACACTTTAATACTGAATTGAACTTTGACGAACCATATTAAAAGGAAAAGAGTAAGTTTTTTTCTCAGTCGTAAATAATTTAAAGGGAGAGACGAGGCGAGGGAAGAGAAATGATGGTAGTAGTAGGATAGGATCTAGAGTGTTGATGAGATTATGAGAAATTATTACTCTCATTGCGTTCAATTATATTGGAGGTAATCAAAGTGATTAGGGAATTATTATTACAACTTAACTTTAACTATTGGGGCAGGACTCGTTGATTAGTTGGTGGAGTTGAGGAGAATAAAGAGAGAGGGAACGAACGGGAGAAAGAGAAGCAAAAAGATCACATCTCTTTGCACAGCAGTGGTAGTCGTCGTAGGATTTTTAGCAGAGTGAGAGCGCACAGACCGCTCCTCAATTAGAGTTCATCCTTCCATCATTGACAATTATTTTAACAAACTTAACTAAATAAAACTAAACAAGCTTTAAATATACAAACAACAAAAATCATTGATGACGATGATGAACCTTTCATGGCGTGTGTATAAGCCAAGCCACTTTAGTAGTTTTGCGACTCTACTTCCAGTCTTAGGATTTAAGTGAATGTGTGTGGGAGTCGTTAAAAACTGATTGAATTTTGGCTGATTGGTGATAATTGATTTGATTGTGGAGGAAAAAAGACCGTCAGCTAATACACAATTTAAAAGTAGTCTAAATAATAATAATACAGAGAATGGGAGAGAGGAACATACACACAAATAGAGATATCCTGGTAGTAATCATCATCAAGTTTAATCATCAATAATCATAATAATAATTTTCCCTCAGAAGCATAGTTTTATTGAGTAACAACCTTTTACATCATCACTCACTCGCCTCCAATTTGTGGCAATATTTTTTATTGTTGTTAACAAGTACCTTTTATGCAGGGAATTGGTTTGCCTTCCTTCTTATTTCCTTCAATCAAAAGTAATAATTTGTGAAATAACCGACATTCTCACTGATTGAAGTTAAATATAGTAAACTACGACAATAACTCTCTCTGGGTTTATGCAACTGTTAATTAATTAACGTGACCTACTACAGCATTTAACTTTTAATCATACAGATTTACAAACATACGCAACTAAACAACCACCACATATTTGAAAGATTATAAGTGAAAAGTGGAAAGTAATCAGAATGGAAGGTCATTCGCTTGACGAGCACTTATTCCCAGAATTGGATTCTAACCATTGCTTCAATGGTCATCATGGAATGTCTCCGAGCCCGACTTCAGCTTCTGCATCTGCTCAGCAGCAGCCACAACCAGGAGGGGGTGGAGGTGGACAAGCTGGTAGCCAGCAGTCTCATTCTCATCACCATCATCACCACCACCATCCGGGACTTTTGTCCATGGACCCGAACAGTGGCGGCGGGAGTGGGTCTGTAGTTTCTCCTGGAACAGCGGGAGGAAATGTGGTTCTTTCTTCGCCACCACCACCCTCACATCACCATCACTCCTCTCAACATCATCATTCCCATCAAGGGGAAAATGGTAATGGAGGACATCAACAACAGCACCACCAGCTCCAACACTTTCACCATCACCCCAACCCTCATCATCATCATGTGGGGTTGTTGGGAAAGCCAGGACAGCAGCAAAGTGGATCTGCACCATTCCACTCGATACAGGTAAATAAAATAATCTCATTTACTGAATGTTTCATATTGCCCCAAAATGCTTATAGTTAGTACGTGAAAGTAATCTGGTTAGTTAATCATGAAGCTCAAGCAGAGTTTAACTTTTAATAATCATTAACATTTAATCTCAAAGGTTATGCTTGGGCTTCATCAACAGTATTCAGAACTTTCACAAATTCCAATGCTGTCGTCCTCATCACCACCCCGTGGAAGTGGTGAAAGTGGTGCTAGTAACTTGACAGGAAGCCAAAACCACCAGGTCTCACTTTGCCCCAGTGGCGGAACTTCTTCCAGTCCTATTAATTTAGCATCCACTCCCTTCCCATTTAAAACGGAAGCCGGATTAATGGACCCTGGTAGCTCAAACGGAAGTGGAAACGGTTATGCTGGTGGCCCACTGCCAAGTATGATTGGGACTGCTGCGCTGCAGGCAGCTGCAAACGCTGCAAATATTCAACAAGTTAGTAACTCAAACCAGCAAAAGAAAGAAAAATCAAAGAAATCAAACGACAATGGAACCAAAAAGAAAAAGACAAGGTAAGCAATTCATAATTATTTCAATATTGGTCTTTTTAATCAGTACAACTTAATAACTTCAGACTACGATTAAAGCAGATAAATTAAAACTTTATGTTATTTTTAATAGGACCACGTTTACTGCGTATCAGCTGGAAGAATTGGAAAGGGCCTTTGAGAGAGCTCCTTATCCAGGTATATTTCGTGCAATGGATTATTAAAATAGCAAATAAACACAAGAATAAATGCTTACTTTGCTTTCTCCTTAATAAGTTATTCGCTATTTAACCAAATTAATTTGCAAGGCAATTGTTGGAGAAGGCAATCATAAAGTGAAAAAACCTCTTTTTCCATTATAGAGCCAAATGGCGCAAACGAGAGCCGCCACGAAAGTCGCCCGGTTATGTTGCAACTAATCCAGGTAACTAAGTTTTTCCTTGATCAATGGAAACAAAGCTAAACTACAAAATATATATTAAAGGATTATAAATTATGTGCAAGCAGACCAGTTAAAAATATTGTATTTTTAATTCCCACAGGAGGTTCATCGATGGGTTTTAATAATTTCACATCACTGCACACAAATCTGCTTCCTCCACAAG